>WNGS01154435.1:10509-23442 GCA_020271785.1 Procambarus virginalis
TTCACTAATCTTCATTAGTCACCATAATTAATTCAGCTCTATTTACCTATTGGTTATATTGAGCTATTATGCTTCTTCAGTTAAGGATTTCTAATTTAATCTTTATGATTGTATTATTAATTAATTATTTATTTATTAAATAATTAATTTTATTATTTTAAAATTAAAATAAGTCCCCACTCCGTGAGCGTTTTCTTCCAACCACAGAAAGTGCCGTTGTTGTCTCTCTTGGTACAAATTATAAATCTGATACATTTTGAGTTCAATTCCAGTTTTAGTTATCCACTTGGAACAATGTTGACTTTCAGTAAAGAAGTTCTGGAGGGCTTCTGTGCAAGGGTTAGGATGAGTTAGCCTAAGCATTTTTATACCAATTTGACAGTTAATTTCAGTAACAACATCGATCAACGACGCTCGGAATATTAAGTTTCTTTAATAAATAAATAAATAAATAAATGTTTATTTAGGTAAGGTACATACATACAAGAGATTTTACAAAGAATGATGGATTTATAGATAGGGCTAGTACATACAATGCCTAAAGCCACTATTACGCTTTGCGTTCGGGCAGGAAAAACTTAAATGACTAAAGCTTAATACTAATTGAGTATAAAGAATAAAATGTGTTGAGAACAAATAAAAATAGAGATAAAAGGGGGGAACATGGCTGAAAAAGCAGCACAAATACAATTAGGTCGACAAACAGCGTTGTTTAAAAAAAAAAAAAACAGACATGGGTTGACAATAGAGGGGTAAGGTAGGCTACGGGGAATTTATTAGGTAGTGCTTCGTTTTTAACTTAAACTGGTTGAGAGAGGTACAGTCTTTAACATGGTTGGGAAGGTCATTCCACATTCTGGGTCCCTTGATTTGTAGAGCATTTTTAGTTTGATTAAGTCGTACTCTTGGAATATCAAAACTGTATTTATATCTGGTGTGGTGCTCATGGGTTCTGTTACAACCTTCAATGAAGCTTTTGAGGTCAAGATTGGCATTACAGTTCAGCGTTTTATATATGTATAATACACATGAGAGAATGTGTAGTGACTTAATATCTAACATATTCAGAGATTTGAGTAGGGGTACCGAGTGATGTCTGGGGCCAGAGTTAGATATTGTCCAAATAGCAGCTTTGTGTTGAGTAATTAGAGGACGTAAATGATTTTGGGTAGTAGAACCCCAAGCACAAATACCATAGTTGAGATATGGATAGATGAAGTAGTAATGATAGTAATGAGATGAGTAATAGATAGTCACCAGGGCAGGGCGAGGTACATAATATCGGATCTTAGAAAGAATGCCAACAGTTTTTAAAACTTTATTGATATATTTAGAATGTGTCCCTGGAAATTCAGCTTGTGGTCAATAAGAACGTCAAGGAATTTGCCATCTAATTTGTTACAAATTTGGGTATTGTTAATTTGAGATTTATTAGATTAGAGGATTATTGCCAAACAGAATATAGAAAGTTTTGTCAATGTTAAGGGTGAGTTTGTTGGCAGTTAGCCAAAGATGGACTTTATTTAGCTCAGTATTTACTGTGGCATTTAGAGCAAGGGGTCAGGACTGGAGTAAATGAAGGTTGTGTTGTGTCATTTGCAAGGGATGACCCAATTGAAGAGAAGAACCTATTAAACTCAATAGCAGAATCAGAGGCTGAAAGCTGACCATCGTTATTGGACAGGAGTGTTGGTTTGTTATTTAAAATCTTCTTTGATCCCAATATTTGTGAAATTGTGCTCCAAGTTTTTTAATGTTGCTCTTTATTTGGATAAATTTATCTTCGTAGTATTTAGTTTTGGCTCGTCTAATTATCCTAGATAGCAATAACGAGTAATTCTTTGAGAATTCTTTGGAGACGGTTCCTAACCTATACTTCTTCTCAAGGTCGTGTTTTTTATTAATGGATTTAAGTATTCCCTTTGTAAGCCAGGGATTGTTAAGCCTTTTGGTTGTGACTTGTTTTGTAAGCATATGACAGTGGGTGTTATAAAGGTTAAGAGTTTTTTAAAGAAAAGATTGCACTGCTAGGTTGATGTCCCCAATGTTACCTAACTCGGACTCCCAGTTGACATTATCAGCAGCAGTTATAAAATTGTCTATAGCAGTTTCATTGTGCAGCCTAAAACTTAACTCCCTTGACTCTAGAGGTGGTTTGTTAATGTTAGTTAAGAGAAATGTGGGGTAATGGTCTGTAGTGCTATCAGTGATTATACCTGAAGTAAGCGGAGAGGTTATGTTGGTCCAGATGTGATCAAGAGTCGTGGCAGTACTATCAGTGATTCTAGTAGGTCTAGTGATTAGGGGTATGAGGAAGCAGGAATTCATACAGTTGAGGAAGCTAACAGCAGTAGGGTATTCAGGCTCGCAGAGGTCAATATTAAAGTCCATTGCGATAATTAGATGGTTTTTGTTCAGTCTGTTATCGAGTATTAGATTTCTAAGGTTTGAGTTGAATTCGGACACATCAGTGTTAGGAATTTTATAGACTGCTCCCACAGACAGGATAGACTTGGCATCCTTGACTCTGAAACTGGCGAAGATATACTCCCCACAGTAGTCTCTAGTTCTAATTACTTGTAAGCATGTTAGCTCTTGGTGGTAGTAAAGAGCAATACCATCACCTCTCTGAATTTGACGACAGGTTTGAATTGCCGAGTAGTTAGGCATGTTAAAGAGTTGAGTTGTATCCTCTTTCAACCACGTTTCAGTAAGTATAATAAAAGAGAATTTGTTGTTAATAGTTTCAATCAAGGCACTAACATCATCGAAGTGTTTACCTAGGGATCTAACGTTCAAGTTGATTACAGAGATATTGTGATTATGTGTTAATACATTGTTAACATCATGTGCTGTAAAATATCTGCAACTTTGATCATTAAAGTGATTATTGTCATAGATAGTGGATAAGAGGTTTAGTTCAGGGTCTAAACTTGTCTGCATAAAAAGGCTGGTTGCAGGAAAACAAGGCAAGAATGGCAAATTACAAAATAGAATTATGATATAAAAGAGAAAAAAATATAAACAAGACTATACAAAACAAACACAAAATGAACAAAAAAGTAAAAAATGACATTACATTACCACCTGTACATTACATTACCACCTGTACATTACATTACCACCTGTACATTACATTACCACCTGTTAGACATTACCAACTGTAATGTCTTTCTCATGTTAAGTATCTTTGTGGTACGAGGGCACCCAAGGATTATCCTCAAGGCTTCGTTCTGCAATTTTTCAAGCCCTCCAAGCTTTCTTTCAGGCATCAAAACAAGCAGAGGTGCAGCATAATCCACTAAAGATCTGATGTATGCAAGGTACATCATTTTGACAATTCTGACATTGGCACCATAGCCTGAGTGATAACCTGCAACAGCCTTGAGAGCTCGGAGCCTCTCTTTATACTGACGACAGAGTCTGAATACAACAGGACCATACAGTGGCACCTCAAGGCCAAGGTATTTGAATCTGTTTACATAGTCAAGCTGGGAGCCATCAGACAGTTGCATCTTGCGAACAGCTCCTCCCTGCCTGGGTGGGCGCCGATTGTGTATCTTTGTTTTCTCTGCTGAGATAATTAAACCTAGGTCCTGACATGAGTCTAATACAGAGTTAAGAGTGTTCTGCGTGTTAGCATACCCAGTGGTGTGTATCATTATATCATCACCATAGCTAATGATGTGGACGTTGGGTTTGCTCGGTACAAATTTTAACAGCACGAGGAATATAATTCCTGATCTTAGAGAGTATACCAACTCTTTTAGAGACTTTCTTAGTTATGTGTTGTATGTGGGTGCTGAAGTTGAGTCTCTTGTCTAAGTATAGGCCAAGGAACTTTCCATAATTTTTATTGCTGATGTTAACATTGTCTATCTGAAGCTGAATTGCATTTGTTGATTTGCTTCCAAGTAAGATGTAGTAGGTCTTTTCTATGTTTAGTGTTAGTTTGTTGGTTGACATCCATAAGTGGACTTTTTAAAATTAATTATTTACAACATTATTTAATATGTGTGGGTTGGGGTCTGAGTAGATGAGGGTAGTAACATCAGCAAATAACATATAGGTTTAAGAATGTTAGAGACATTAGAAAGTTCATTGATCTCTTTCTGGGGGATCATGTGTGTATATTATGTTGTCCCCACTATTGTTCATTACTTTATCTTCTCTCTACACGCTTATATCTGACTTAACATTTGGAATTTGAATTTAATTTTATCTCTGGCAGTTTACACCGACTGCTGATGAAGATCTGATCAACTGTAAACTGTTACTGATGAACTATACCACTAGGCTACAATTATCTCTGGCAGTTTACACCAGCTGCTGTTGAAGATCTGATCAACTGTAAACTGTTACTGATGAACTATACCACTAGGCTACAATTATCTCTGGCAGTTTACACCAGCTGCTGATGAAGATCTGATCAACTGTAAACTGTTACTGATGAACTATACCACTAGGCTACAATTATCTCTGGCAGTTTACACCAGCTGCTGTTGAAGATCTGATCAACTGTAAACTGTTACTGATGAACTATACCACTAGGCTACAATTATCTCTGGCAGTTTACACCAGCTGCTGATGAAGATCTGATCAACTGTAAACTGTTACTGATGAACTATACCACTAGGCTACAATTATCTCTGGCAGTTTACACCGGCTGCTGATGTAGATCTGATCAACTGTAAACTGTTACTGATGAACTATACCACTAGGCTACAATTATCTCTGGCAGTTTACACCAGCTGCTGATGAAGATAGGATCAACTGTAAACTGTTACTGATGAACTGTACCACTAGGCTACAATTATCTCTGGCAGTTTACACCGGCTGCTGATGTAGATCTGATCAACTGTAAACTGTTACTGATGAACTATACCACTAGGCTACAATTATCTCTGGCAGTTTACACCAGCTGCTGTTGAAGATCTGATCAACTGTAAACTGTTACTGATGAACTATATCACTAGGCTACAATTATCTCTGGCAGTTTACACCAGCTGCTGATGTAGATCTGATCAACTGTAAACTGTTACTGATGAACTATACCACTAGGCTACAATTATCTCTGGCAGTTTACACCAGCTGCTGATGAAGATCTGATCAACTGTAAACTGTTACTGATGAACTATACAACTAGGCTACAATTATCTCTGGCAGTTTACACCAGCTGCTGTTGAAGATATGATCAACTGTAAACTGTTACTGATGGTATAACAGTACGACATATAGTGTGCAGTAGTTGGTGTAAACTCCCAGAGATAATTCAAGCTTAAAAGTTGTAATATTATGTAGGTAAATTAAGTTTCCATCAAATTTAACACAAAAGTATTTATATATATACAGTTCCATTCCCCCGAAACAAAGGTTCATATCTCACGTACACCATATAGATTGATACAATTTTCTAATAAGTAACTCATTTTGTAAGTCTATGGGAATTTATGAGAAAATTCCTTATACAAATTAAAGGTTTNAAGATAGGAGAATGCACTAAATTGTGATCATCATATGACTAAACAGACTGAACCTCTTCCCACACTCGGGACACTCGAGAGGTTTGTCCTCAACGCTTGTGGGAATTAACAGCCGAATGTATAAAAGATGAGAGGACCTACTCGAAGATGCCTGAACCTCTTCCCAGCACCTCCTCGCTCCTGTGCACCAACATGTGAGTCTTCATATCTCCACTCTGAATGAGGCTCTTCCCCCACTCTGTACACTTAAGAATATGAGAAGAATTTCGTGAGCACTTGGCGCTCAAGGTGATGCTCCTTTAAGATAGGTGCAGCTTGTGAAGGTTAGACCTTAACGCAGATGAGTGGAGACACGTTTTGAGTGTATCGCCCGGGAACGCAGCAGCGAGACGATTGGTGCGATTGATTGATTGATAAAGATTAAGCCACCCAAGAGGTGGCACGGGCATGAATAGCCCGTAAGTGGTGGCCCTTATGAGCCATTACCAGTATCGAGAGATGATACTGGAGATCTGTGGAGGTGCGACTGCACCCTGCCTGACGGGAGATGTCTCCCGGACCAAATGGTGACCAAATGGTGACGATTGGTGCGTCCCCGTGCGCACGTAAATACCCCCCCCCCCCCCAAGATGCACGCTCAACCATGGTCGGTTACCACCGAGTATGGTATTACATTTTCTTCCTTCCCAGAAATTCCGCCGTTTGCCTTGCATACAGCGTCTATATACAAAAAGAATGCGATAATCGCCAGCCCAGGAAGCGTAAATATTGAGGAATTTCATTTCCCAAAAGCCACCACAATTTTACGATGGCGTCAGTAGTATAAAAACCTGCATAGTGAGTGAGTGTAATTATCATAAAAGGCAAGTTTCTGATGGCTGTGATTATCCTTCTTAGCTAAATAAATTTTGGAGTCCACTACCGCCCACAGGATGGGTATGGGGGTCCACTACCGCCCACAGGATGGGTATGGGGTCCACTACCGCCCACAGGATGGGTATGGGGTCCACTACCGGCCACAGGATGGGTATGGGGTCCACTACCGCCCACAGGATGGGTATGGGGTCACCTACAGTACACAGGATGGGTATGGGGTCTACTACCGCCCACAGGATGGGTATGGGGTCACCTACCACCCACAGGATGGGTATGGGGTCCACTACCGCCCAAAGGATGGGTATGGGGTCCACTACCGCCCACAGGATGGGTATGGGGTCCACTACCGCACACAGGATGGGTATGGGGTCACCTACCGCCCACAGGATGGGAATGGGGTCCACTACCGCCCACAGGATGGGTATGGGGTCCACTACCGCCCACAGGATGGGTATGGGGTCCACTACCGCCCACAGGATGGGTATGGGGTCAACCACCGCCCACAGGATGGGTATGGGGTCCACTATCGCCCACAGGATGGGTATGGGGTCACCTACCGCCCACAGGATGGGTTTGGGGTCCACTACCGCCCACAGGATGGGTATGGGGTCAACTACCACCCACAGGATGGGTATGGGGTCCACTACCGCCCACAGGATGGGTATGGGGTCACCTACCGCCCACAGGATGGGTTTGGGGTCCACTACCGCCCACAGGATGGGTATGGGGTCCACTATCGCCCGCAGGATGGGTATGGGGTCCACTGTCGCCCACAGAATGGGTATGGGGTCAACTAGCTACCGCCCACAGGATGGGTATGGGGTCAACTACCGCCCACAGGATGGGTATGGGGTCCACTACCGCCCACAAGATGGGTATGGGAGTCCACTACCGCCCACAGGATGGGTATGGGGTCCACTATCGCCCGCAGGATGGGTATGGGGGGCACTGCCAATAAAGTATGTAAAGTATGCCAACAAAGTATGCCAATATGGCTTCAGAACCCCCAAAAAAGCACTAACGATGCACTTATTAGTATGATTAATTTGATTCATGCAGCTCTTGATAAAAATGAGTTCCATGTTGGGTTATTTGTGAACCTGCGTAAGGCTTTTGACACTGTCAACCACCAAAACCTTCTTCTTAAATTACATCATTATGGAGTCAGAGGACACTCCCTGCAATACCTCAAATCTTACCTTACTGACAGGCTCCAGTATGTTTCTGTGAATAATTCAATTTCTCCCACCCTACCCATCAACATTGGTGTTCCTCAGGGCAGCATACTTGGCCCTCTCCTCTTTCTCATCTACATTAATGACCTTCCAAATGCCTCTCAACGCCTCAAACCAATCATATTTGCTGACGACACAACTTTCATCTTCTGCAGTCCTGACCCCCTTGCTCTAAATGTCACTGTGAATACTGAACTAAATAAAGTCCATCTTTGGCTAACTGCTAACAAACTCACCCTCAACATTGACAAAACTTTATATAATTTGTTTTGTAATAAATCCACAAATGAAATTAATCTAAGAATGAACGATATACAAATCAGTAGTAAAGTTGATGGTAAATTCCTTGGTGTCCTCATCGATAACAAGCTGAATTTCCAGGAACACATTCTAAATATAGCAAAAAAAGTTTCTAAAACTGTTGGTATACAAGAGCGCCTCCCATGCCCTTGCCCCACCCATAGCTCTACTGTTCAACAAATCTATAGAGTGTCACACCTTCCCTGATATCCTCAAAAAAGCAAGAGTAACGCCAGTCCATAAAAGAGGCAATCCGGCGGACATAAAGAATTATAGACCAATATCAAATCTACCCATTCTATCAAAAATATTTGAAAAAATTATTTACAAACAGCTCTATTCCTACCTCGTAAAATTCGACATACTCAGCCCCTGTCAGTTTGGCTTCCGGTCCCAAAAGAGCACCAACGATGCAATCATTAGTCTCCTTGACATAATCTACTCAGCCCTTGACAAAGATGAGTTTCCGATTGAACTCTTCATTGACCTAAGAAAAGCCTTTGATACTGTTAATCACAACTACCTCTTACTTAAACTCCAGCATTATGGAATCCGTGGCCTTGCCCTTGACTACATCCGATCCTATCTTAGTGACAGACACCAATATGTAACCATCAATGATACAACTTCTTCCACTCTACCAATAACTGTTGGAGTGCCACAGGGCAGAATCTTAGGACCTCTTCTATTTCTTATATATATCAATGATCTGCCTAATGTTTCTAATATTCTTAAACCTATATTGTTTGCTGACGATACTACCCTTATCTATTCAGACCTCAACCCACATACACTAAATAATGTTGTGAATAATGAATTAAAAAAGTCCACTTATGGATGTCAACTAACAAACTAACGTTAAACATCGAAAAGACTTACTACATCTTATTTGGAAACAAATCATCAAATGCAATTCAGTTACAGATAGACATCATTAACATCAGTAATAAAAATGATGGCAAGTTTCTTGGCCTATTCCTAGACAAGAGACTCAACTTCAGCACCCATATTCAACACATAACTAAGAAAGTCTCTAAAACAGTTGGTATACTCTCTAAAATCAGATATATGTTCCTAACTCTGCTCTCCTCTCACTATATTATGCACTAATCTACCCCTATCTTAATTATGGTATCTGTGCATGGGGGTCTACCACTGCAAACCGCCTTAAGCCCATCATCACCCAGCAAAAATCTGCTATCAGAATAATAACAAAGTCTGCTTTCAGACAACACTCAGCTCCCTTGTTTAAATCCCTAAACTTGCTAAATATTAACTCCCTCCACACATTCTCTTGTGTCAACTACATTTACAAAACCCTGTTCTTAAATGCAAACCATGCTCTGAAACTCTCTCTGGACAGATGTAATAGGACCCATTATCACCACACCAGAAATAAATATCTCTTTGATATCCCCAGGGTCAAACTTAATCTGTGTACACACTCTATGCAAATTAAGGGACCTAGTCTATGGAACTCACTCCCTAGTGAATTGAAAAGCTGTAAAACTTTTGCCTCATTTAAAAGCAAAACCAAAAAGTGCCTAATTTCATCTTCGTAGTTTCCTACACTGAGATTTAAATTTGCTCTGTATCTAGTGTTACCCAATCTCCCAATCTTTATGTACTTAACCCAAACAACTTTATCATTGTGTTCATTGCTGTCTTCTTTTGTGTGCTAGCCATATGCTGTATTGTGCCAACTAATTTTTGTCAACTACCATTCAAGCTGTCATTGCAATCATTCTGAGCTACCTAAGTGCTTTAATATTCCTACAATTTTCTCTCATCTTTTATTTTTTTTCTTGCCTTGTAACTGTTATCATTTTTTGTATAAATTTTGCAAGTATTTACCTACTTATAATTTTCTTAGATTAAGCTACGCTGCGCGTACTAGTGGCTTTACAAGATTGTAATTACTATATTATGTATCCTCACAATCCCAGTGTATCTTCTTGTATATATATATAAATAAATAAATACCTCGCCCTGCCCTGGTGACTCTCTATTACTCTCTCATCTATCCATATCTCAACTATGGTATTTGTGCTTGGGGTTCTACTATTCAAAATCATTTACGTCCTCTAATTACTCAACACAAAGCTGCTATTAGGACAATATCCAACTCTGGCCTCAGACATCACTCGGTACCCTTACTCAAATCTCTGAATATGTTAGATATTAAGTCACTGCACATTCTCTCAAGTTTAAAACTCTGAATTGTAATGTCAATCCTGACCTTAAAAGCTTCTTAGAAGGTCGTAACAGAACCCATGGGCACCACACCAGAAAAAAATACCTATTTGATATTCCAAGAGTATGACTTAATAACACCAGAAATGCTTTACAAATCAAGGGACCCAGAATGTGGAATGACCTTCCCAATCATGTCAAAGGCTGTCCCACTCTCAACCAGTTTAAGATAAAAACTAAGTACTACCTAATTAACTCCATGTAACCTACCTTACCCCTAAATGTCAACCCATGTCTTACTTTTTTTTTGAGATATATACAAGAGTTGTTACATTCTTGTACAGCCACTAGTACGCGTAGCGTTTCGGGCAGGTCCCTGGAATACGATCCCCGCCGCGATGAATCGTTGTTACAACCAAGTACACATTTTACTGTTGCGTTAAACAGAGGCTACAGTTAAGGAATTGCGCCCAGTAAATCCTCCCCGGCCAGGATATTTACTATTTTTAAACAATGCTGTTTGTTGACCAACTTGTATATTGGCTATTTTCTACCATGTTCCCCCTTTTTATCTTTTATTTTTTTAATGCATTTTATTCTTTAAGCTCAATTACTATTAAGTTTTAGTCTAAGTGTTTTCCCCCCCATCTCACCTTGCCCGAAACGCTATGCGTACTAGTGGCTTTAGGTATTGTATGTACTACCTCTATATATAAATCCAACATTATGTTTGTAAATCAACTATGTATGTACTTTCCTGAATAAAATTTACTTTACTTTACTTAACTTTTAACCGATTCTAAGCCGAGCAGCAGTAACATCTAGAAGTCTGCTGATTTTATTGAATGAACCATAGATGTGTGGCTCCTCTTGCATGATAGTATGATAGTTTGGAGACTTGTACACATTTCAGTGCAAGGAGCAAGGCAAATAGTTCGGTCTGAAGGGTGGAGGCCCAGTTGTTTATACGGACTCCCCACTCAAAGTATAAGCCATCGCCCATTGTCAGGAACCATCAGTGTATATGATTTAAGAGAGAGAGATTAATGCTCTGTGGACAGAGCATCAATATGGCTTAAGGCGTTGAGCTTTGTCTCAAGACGAAGCTTGGGCTGATCTCTAATTTGCTTCTTGGGTGGAAAGGGAGGGATTAAAATTGGAAAGGGTGTAACCTCCCACGGTGCAGGAAATAGTCACTGCTTTTATCATAAAAGCGGTGAAATTCTGTGGGGAAGGATACGCATTACCGTGCTCCACTGTCTAAACGACTAAGTGGCGCGCGGGCGTAGAGCGGGGTACTTGGGAGTACTTGCATGTTAAATCATTGGCGGTTCGCCCTCATGAGTGTCGAGAATGTGGGAAAATGATTCAGGCGTCTTCGAAGTCTGAAGTCCGTGTGTTACTGCACTGTGTCCGGAAGGCCACATTACTCAATGCCTTTATCCATTCTGAGCTGTGCGCCAGTGCAGCATTTGATGCAACTAGGGAGAATGTCATGGCACATAGCGAAGGAGCCTAGTGCTAGTTACCTAATACAATGTCGGGGTATGCACAACGAAGGGCTCATTTCTTAAGCAATCATTATGTCTGGCTATGTGTTTTCACTTTTCCCATTTAAGTAGTCCCTGCCAAGGGTCCAGCGGCTAATGGCCACGGCTGCGCTCGGGCCAGGCCCAGCTACCGATGTCTTGGCTGACGTGGATACGCTGCCGATGACCCAGCAGCTGATAGGCCAGCAGACGGTGTCCGGCTGAACATGCCCCTGGGGGCCAAGCCCAGCCGTCGATGTTCAGGCTGATGTAGTCCCGGCCGACGGTCCAGCAGTCGTTGGCCAGCCGGTGGTGTGCCAGCTGAGCATGCCCCCTGGGGGCCAAGCACTGCTGCTGTTGTTCCGGCTGATGCGGTCCCAGCCGATGATCCAGCAGCTGAGCACAGCCGGAGGGCCGGAGGAAGCCGGAGAGCTTCCTGGCATTACGTTGGTACTGGATGAATATGTTAGGTTGGGCTGACCTAACCTAAACTACCCTAACCTAACCTAACCTTTCCGGCGCTTGGCTCGTCATGTTTAGTTGGCGTCACCAGCTCTATATTTTTGTCTAATTTTTTAATAAAATATATTTTCCAGATTAGAATTATGCCGGAGCAGCCGCCCATCTCCATTATTCTAAGGTACAGTCCTGCCCGTGTTCCCCTCCACGCCCGCGTGTGCGGCGCCCAGTTGTAGTTGGGATTGTCCCCGGTGCCCAGCGTGTACCCAGCGCCTTTCCCGGCTGCTGATGTTCCGGTGGAAGTGGTTCCTGCCGATGATCCAGCAGCCGAAGGCTGAGCATGCCGAGCATGCCCCTGGGGGACAAGCACAGCTGCTGTTGTTCCGGCTGATGTGGCACCAGCCGATGGTCCAGCAACTGATGGCACAGCTGGTGGAGTGCCAAGCTGAGCCTGCCCCTGGGGGTCGAGCACAGCTGCTGTTGTTCCGGCTGATGTGGCCCCAGCTGATGAGCCAGCAACTGTTGGCACAGCAGGTGGGGTCCCAAGCTGAGCATGCCCCTGGGGGCCGAGCACAGCCGCTGTTGTTCCGGCGGATGTGGTCCCAGCCGATGTCTAGCAGCTGAGGGCACAGCTGGTGGTGTTCCAGCGGTGCACGCCCCTGGGGGCTAAGCACAGCTGCTGTAGTTCCGGCTGATGTGGTACCGCCAGCAGACGGCACAGCTGGCGGTGTTCCAGCTGAACATGCCCCCGGGGGCCAAGCACAGCTGCTGATGCTCCGACGGAGGTGGTCACAGTCGATGGTTCAGCAGCTGAGGGCACAGTGGGTGGTGTCCTATTATTATTTTTTTTTCCATTAT
>WNGS01154435.1:24442-36098 GCA_020271785.1 Procambarus virginalis
AATACTACCATTATGTCATTATAATCAATACTTCCATCCTAGACCATTATAATCAATACTACCATCCTAGACCATTATAATCAATACTACCATCCTAGACCATTATAATCAATACTACCATCCTAGACCATTATAATCAATACTACCATCCTAGACCATTATAATCAATACTACCATCCTAGACCATTATAATCAACACTACCATCCTAGACCATTATAATCAATACTTCCATCCTAGACCATTATAATCAATACTACCATCCTAGACCATTATAATCAACACTACCATCCTAGACCATTATAATCAATACTTCCATCCTAGACCATTATAATCAATACTACCATCCTAGACCATTATAATCAATACTACCATCCTAGACCATTATAATCAATACTTCCATCCTAGACCATTATAATCAACACTACCTTATGTCATTATAATCAATACTACCATCCTAGACCATTATAATCAACACTACCATCCAAGACCATTATAATCAACACTACCATCCTAGACCATTATAATCAATACTACCATCCTAGACCATTATAATCAATACTACCATCCTAGACCATTATAATCAATACTTCCATCCTAGACCATTATAATCAATACTACCATCCTAGACCATTATAATCAACAGTACCATCCTAGACCATTATAATCAATACTACCATCCTAGACCAATATAATCAATACTACCATCCTAGACCATTATAATCAATACAACCATCCTAGACCATTATAATCAATACTACCATCCTAGACCATTATAATCAATACTACCATCCTAGACCATTATAATCAATACTACCATCCTAGACCATTATAATCAACACTACCATCCTAGACCATTATAATCAATACTACCATCCTAGACCATTATAATCAATACTACCATCCTAGACCATTATAATCAATACTACCATCCTAGACCATTATAATCAATACTACCATCCTAGACCATTATAATCAATACTACCATCCTAGACCATTATAATCAATACTACCATCCTAGACCATTATAATCAATACTACCATCCTAGACCATTATAATCAACACTACCATCCTAGACCATTATAATCAATACTTCCATCCTAGACCATTATAATCAATACTACCATCCTAGACCATTATAATCAACACTACCATCCTAGACCATTATAAGCAATACTTCCATCCTAGACCATTATAATCAATACTACCATCCTAGACCATTATAATCAATACTACCATCCTAGACCATTATAATCAATACTTCCATCCTAGACCATTATAATCAACACTACCATTATGTCATTATAATCAATACTACCATCCTAGACCATTATAATCAACACTACCATCCAAGACCATTATAATCAACACTACCATCCTAGACCATTGTAATCAATACTACCATCCTAGACCATTATAATCAATACTACCATCCTAGACCATTATAATCAATACTTCCATCCTAGACCATTATAATCAATACTACCATCCTAGACCATTATAATCAATACTACCATCCTAGACCATTATAATCAATACTACCATCCTAGACCATTATAATCAACACTACCATCCTAGACCATTATAATCAACACTACCATTATGTCATTATATTCAATACTGTACTATAAATTTATATTTCTTATGTTGAACTTAAATTCTGTTACAATGTCCCTATTAATACTCATACTTTACCTTATTAATATTTAATAATGATAAAGTTAATATTATGTAATATTAATACCTTAATGTGTTAGGTTAAGGACCTGCCCGTAAGGCTGTGCTTGTTAGTGGCTGTACAAGACTGTAACACTCTAACATCAATGTCATGTTCTCTCACAACTCTATGTTAGTGGCTGTACAAGACTCTAACACTCTAACATCAATGTCATGTTCTCTCACAACTCTATGTTAGTGGCTGTACAAGACTCTAACACTCTAACATCAATGTCATGTTCTCTCACAACTCTATGTACCTCTTGTATGTAAATAAAGTAAGTAAATAAAAGTAAAAGTGACCAAATATGCACTTCCTTTGGCATAATTTAGTGCATATGTGAGATATACAAAGCCTAGGGAAGCTTTGGTTCAGTTTTTTTTGGCTCATATAGTTTTTAAGTTGTGTGGCTTATTTTCTNTACCACTAGGCTACAATTATCTCTGGCAGTTTACACCAGCTGCTGTTGAAGATCTGATCAACTGTAAACTGTTACTGATGAACTATACCACTAGGCTACAATTATCTCTGGCAGTTTACACCAGCTGCTGATGAAGATCTGATCAACTGTAAACTGTTACTGATGAACTATACCACTAGGCTACAATTATCTCTGGCAGTTTACACCAGCTGCTGATGAAGATCTGATCAACTGTAAACTGTTACTGATGAACTATACCACTAGGCTACAATTATCTCTGGCAGTTTACACCAGCTGTTGATGAAGATCTGATCAACTGTAAACTGTTACTGATGAACTATACCACTAGGCTACAATTATCTCTGGCAGTTTACACCAGCTGTTGATGAAGGTATGATCAACTGTAAACTGTTACTGATGAACTATACCACTAGGCTACAATTATCTCTGGCAGTTTACACCAGCTGCTGATGTAGATCTGATCAACTGTAAACTGTTACTGATGAACTATACCACTAGGCTACAATTATCTCTGGCAGTTTACACCAGCTGCTGATGAAGATCTGATCAACTGTAAACTGTTACTGATGAACTATATCATTAGGCTACAATTATCTCTGGCAGTTTACACCAGCTGTTGATGAAGATCTGATCAACTGTAAACTGTTACTGATGAACTATACCACTAGGCTA
Source organism: Procambarus virginalis (assembly GCA_020271785.1). Taxonomy (NCBI): domain Eukaryota; kingdom Metazoa; phylum Arthropoda; class Malacostraca; order Decapoda; family Cambaridae; genus Procambarus; species Procambarus virginalis. The sequence continues at coordinate 27,273 of WNGS01154435.1, forward strand.
CAATTATCTCTGGCAGTTTACACCAGCTGCTGATGTAGATCTGATCAACTGTAAACTGTTACTGATGAACTTTATCATTAGGCTACAATTATCTCTGGCAGTTTACACCAGCTGTTGATGAAGGTATGATCAACTGTAAACTGTTACTGATGAACTATACCACTAGGCTACAATTATCTCTGGCAGTTTACACCAGCTGCTGATGTAGATCTGATCAACTGTAAACTGTTACTGATGAACTATATCATTAGGCTACAATTATCTCTGGCAGTTTACACCAGCTGTTGATGAAGATCTGATCAACTGTAAACTGTTACTGATGAACTATACCACTAGGCTACAATTATCTCTGGCAGTTTACACCAGCTGCTGATGTAGATCTGATCAACTGTAAACTGTTACTGATGAACTATATCATTAGGCTACAATTATCTCTGGCAGTTTACACCAGCTGTTGATGAAGATCTGATCAACTGTAAACTGTTACTGATGAACTATACCACTAGGCTACAATTATCTCTGGCAGTTTACACCAGCTGCTGATGTAGATCTGATCAACTGTAAACTGTTACTGATGAACTATACCACTAGGGTACAATTATCTCTGGCAGTTTACACCAGCTGCTGTTGAAGATATGATCAACTGTAAACTGTTACTGATGGTATAACAGTACGACATATAGTGTGCAGTAGTTGGTGTAAACTCCTAGAGATAATTCAAGCTTAAAAGTTGTAATATTATGTAGGTAAATTAAGTTTCTATCAAATTTAACACAAAAGTATTTATATATATACAGCTAGTTCCATTCCCCCGAAAAAAGGTTCATCTCACGTACACCATATAGATTGATACACTTTTCTAATAAGTAACTCATTTTGTAAGTCTATGGGAATTTATGAGAAAATTCCTTAGACAAATTAAAGGTTTTTATTTGAGGACAAAATTTGGGCGGTGGGAAGGGCGCGGTTGTTTCGTATACAAGTTTTCGCGCCCAAACTCATTGTGGTTCTGATTCGTATAAATAATTTATTATTATTGCGACAAAAATTAATTTATTGACTTTTGTAAGTATGTTGCGGCCGCAGACTGCAGACTATACATGACACAGTGTCAAGGGTTGTGTTGGGTTGTGTTGGGTTGTGTTGGGTTGTAAAGACAAGATGTGTACGAAGGAGCAGACTGCCTGACGGGTCAGTCATGGCCCAGAAGTCGTCAGTGACGGACGCGCCGCTGCCGCTAGCTGCCATGGCCGCCCTCTCCTTCACCACCCATGGTGATGTGTTGCCTCCAGCCACCATGGCCGCCCTCTCCTTCACCACCCATGGTGATGTGCTGCCTCCAGCCACCATGGCCGCCCTCTCCTCCACCACCCATGGTGATGTGCTGCCTCCAGCCACCATGGCCGCCCTCTCCTCCACCACCCATGGTGATGTGCTGCCTCCAGCCACCATGGCCGCCCTCTCCTCCACCACCCATGGTGATGTGCTGCCTCCAGCCACCATGGCCGCCCTCTCCTTCACCACCCATGGTGATGTGCTGCCTCCAGCCACCATGGCCGCCCTCTCCTTCACCACCCATGGTGATGTGCTGCCTCCAGCCACCATGGCCGCCCTCTCCTCCACCACCCATGGTGATGTGCTGCCTCCAGCCACCATGGCCGCCCTCTCCACCACCACCCATGGTGATGTGTTGCCTCCAGCCACCATGGCCGCCCTCTCCTTCACCACCCATGGTGATGTGCTGCCTCCAGCCACCATGGCCACCCTCTCCTCCACCACCCATGGTGATGTGCTGCCTCCAGCCACCATGGACGCCCTCTCCACCAACCATGGCAAGGTCACCCCCCCACCGACCAACCATGACAAGGTCACCCCCCCACCGACCAACCATGGCAAGGTCACCCTCCCACCGACCAACCATGACAAGGTCACCCTCCCACCGACCAACCATGACAAGGTCACCCTCCCACCGACCAACCATGGCGAGGTCACCCTCCCACCGACCAACCATGACAAGGTCACCCTCCCACCGACCAACCATGACAAGGTCACCCTCCCACCGACCAACCATGGCGAGGTCACCCTCCCACCGACCAACCATGACAAGGTCACCCTCCCACCGACCAACCATGACAAGGTCACCCTCCCACCGACCAACCATGACAAGGTCACCCTCCCACCGACCAACCATGACAAGGTCACCCTCCCACCGACCAACCATGACAAGGTCACCCTCCCACCGACCAACCATGGCGAGGTCACCCTCCCACCGACCAACCATGACAAGGTCACCCTCCCACCGACCAACCATGGCGAGGTCACCCCCCCACCGACCAACCATGGCGAGGTCACCCTCCCACCGACCAACCATGACAAGGTCACCCTCCCACCGACCAACCATGGCGAGGTCACCCCCCCACCGACCAACCATGGCGAGGTCACCCTCCCACCGACCAACCATGACAAGGTCACCCTCCCACCGACCAACCATGGCGATGTTCGACAGTTCTTCAGCTGTAGGGAGTGGCAGAATCTGGCGCCCATAGAGAAGACCCGCTACGAGAACCTGTATAAGGGCTACTGCCTGCAGAAGCATTTGGGTGAGTATAATGGCCGTTTGTATAGTATTACCTGGCACAAGCTTCTTTAACCACACACAATCATTAATGTTTCTGCAGATATTGTTTATTACTTCGTTAACCGCAGCTGGGTGGACAGTGCTTCGGATTCCTAGTCCTGAGGTTCGGAACGGGTTCGATTCCCGGTGGAGGCGGAGACAAATGGGCGAAATGTTTCTTTCGCCCTGATGCCCCCTGTTACCTAGCAGTAAATAGGTTCCTGGGAGTTAGACAGCTGCTACGGGCTGCTTCCTGGGAGTGGGGGGGTGGGTTTGTAACAAAAAATGCTAACAAGCCTGAATGGGTGTGAGTTTTCGGTTGCATATATGTCTGGGGACCATTCAGGCTTGTTTGCGCTTGTGTTCCTCACGTGTGCCCCAAAGAATGAGGTGATATGATAAAATACTATGCCCAAGATTACCATCAGAGTGCCGGCGGGATGATGGGGAATTAGCCTTGGCTACCATCATCTTTTCAACGGTCGTGATGGTCGAGTGGTGAAGGTGTCCTGTACATCAGTTGCATAGTGCTCCTGGCAGTATGGGTTCGAGTCACTTCTGGGGTGTGAGTTTTCAGTTCCATAAACGCCTGGAGAACGTTCAGGCTTGTTCGCATATATATATATATATATATATATATATATATATATATATATATATATATATATATATATACATATATTATTAAATATAACCGAAAAAGTAAGATTAATAATTCTAACACGAATTTTCTCAATGTTTCTTATATTCTTTTTCACTGTTGATGGTAACTGAAAAATCAATTCTCCAAAGTTCATTTTTATTTCTAGTCTGACGCGACACTTGAGCGCGTTTCGTAAAACTTATTACATTTTCAAAGACTGTAGTTTACACACACACAACTATAACTGAACAGCTTTGGCTCTTTTATACCTGCATTTGGGTGAGGTGATGTAATACAATAGTTTTGGATGAGGTGAAAACAAACTTACAACAAAACACAGAACACGAAACAATGGGTATAAGCTAAAGGGAAGAATAAATCTGTAACTGCAGATGGCCTATTGGCCCATATTTCTTGATGCTTCTATATTGGAGCGGAGTCTTGAAGTGGGTAGAATATAATTGTGCGTTAATTGGCTGTTGATTGCTGGTGTTGACTTCTTAATGTGTAGTGCCTCGCAGATATCAAGCCGCCTGCTATCGCTGTATCTATCGATGATTTCCGTGTTTTTTGTTACGACTTCTCTGGTAATGGTCTGGTTGTGGGAAGAGATAATATGTTCCTTGATAGAGCCCTGTTGCTTATGCATCGTTAATCGTCTGGAAAGAGATGTTGTTGTCTTGCCTATATACTGAGTTCTTTGGGGCTTACAGTCCCCAAGTGGGCATTTGAAGGCATAGACGACATTGGTATCTTTCAAAGCGTTCTGCTTTGTGTCTGGAGAGTTTCTCATGAGTAGGTTGGCAGTTTTCTTGGTTTTATAGTAAATCGTCAATTGTATCTTCTGATTTTTGTCTGTAGGGATAACGTTTCTATTAACAATATCTTTCAGGACCCTTTCCTCTGTTTTATGAGCTGTGGAAAAGAAGTTCCTGTAAAATAGTCTAATAGGGGGTACAGGTGTTGTGTTAGTTGTCTCTTCAGAGGTTGCATGGCATTTCACCTTCCTTCTTATGATGTCTTCAACAAAACCATTGGAGAAGCCGTTGTTGACTAAGACCTGTCTTATCCTACAGAGTTCTTCATCGACTTGCTTCCATCCTGAGCTGTGGCTGAGAGCACGGTCGACATAAGCGTTAACAACACTCCTCATGTACCTGTCTCTCTTGTACCTCTTGTACCTGTACAGCTCAGGATGGAAGCAAGTCGATGAAGAACTCTGTAGGATAAGACAGGTCTTAGTCAACAACGGCTTCTCCAATGGTTTTGTTGAAGACATCATAAGAAGGAAGATGAAATGCCATGCAACCTCTGAAGAGACAACTAATACAACACCCATACCCCCTATTAGACTATTTTACAGGAACTTCTTTTCCACAGCTCATAAAAACGGAGGAAAGGGTCCTGAAAGATATTGTTAATAGAAACGTTATCCCTACAGACAAAAATCAGAAGATACAATTGACGATTATATATATATATATATATATATATATATATATATATATATATATATGTAATATATATATATATATATATATATATATATATATATATATATATATATATATGTCGTACCTAGTAGCCAGAACGCACTTCTCAGCCTACTATGCAAGGCCCGATTTGCCTAATAAGCCAAGTTTTACTGAATTAATATATTTTCTCAAATTTCTTTCTTATGAAATGATAAAACTACCCATTTCATTATGTATGAGGTCAATTTTTTTTTATTGGGTTAAAATTAACGTAGATATATGACCGAACCTAACCAACCCTACCAAACCTAACCTAACCTATCTTTATAGGTTAGGTTAGGTTAGGTAGTCGAAAAAGTTAGGTTAGGTTAGGTTAGGTTAGGTAGGTTAGGTAGTCGAAAAAACATTAATTCATGAAAACTTGGCTTATTAGGCAAATTGGGCCTTGCATAGTAGGCTGAGAAGTGCGTTCTGGCTACTAGGTACGACATATATATATATATATATATATATATATATATATATATATATATATATATATATATATATATATATATATATATATATATATATAACTTTACTCAAGAGTTTGCTAGTGTAGGACAGTAAACTAGACTAACTTCTCACGTGATCTGTGTCCAGGTATAACTAACCATCATGCGAGGTGAATATTTCACACAAGCTCTGGGCAAGCTTTTAATGTATAGTCTGTAATGCTTTGTATAGAATAGCATAGCAGCATATTGTTGTTTGTGCTTATTTAACAAATAAGTATAATTATATGATTCGTAATTAATTGTAAATTTCAGGGATAAATGTGAAGGTGCCGAGCTTCATGGTAAAGTTGACAGAAGGCGAGCAACATAGAGGCTCCCGTCATCAGAGACAAAGTTCCGTCAACGGTCCGTCACAAGTGATGCGGCAACGTCATCACAGGAGGTGTACTGGAACACTGCCCCGAGGTCAACGGAAGAGGTCATCAACTGACGACGACGACGACGACGACGACGAGTGGACTCCTGAGGTTGAAACTCGTAGTGCAATAACCAGGTCACTCAGACCAGTCTTATCAGTTAAGTCTAGGTAAGTTTGTTTATTACTTTGTTAACTATTGCACCGTTCTTTGTATTATGATTAATCCTTGTTGGCAACACCAGTCTTGGTGTACTGGTGATGTACTAGGTCTGTAGGTCCATAGCTTGGTCTGGGAGAGACCACAGTGGTCTGGGACCATAGTTCTGGGAGAGACCACAGTGGTCTGGGACCATAGTTCTGAGAGAGACCACAGTGGTCTGGGACCATAGTTCTGGGAGAGACCACAGTGGTCTGGGACCATAGTTCTGGGAGAGACCACAGTGGTCTGGGACCATAGTTCTGGAAGAGACCACAGTGGTCTGGGACCATAGTTCTGGGAGAGACCACAGTGGTCTGGGACCATAGTTCTGGGAGAGACCACAGTGGTCTGGGACCATAGTTCTGAGAGAGACCACAGTGGTCTGGGACCATAGTTCTGGGAGAGACCACAGTGGTCTGGGACCATAGTTCTGGGAGAGACCACAGTGTACAGGTCTGGGACCATAGTTCTGGGAGAGACCACAGTGGTCTGGGACCATAGTTCTGGGAGAGACCACAGTGGTCTGGGACCATAGTTCTGGGAGTGACCACAGTGGTCTGGGACCATAGTTCTGGTAGAGACCACAGTGGTCGTGGACCATAGTTCTGGGAGAGACCACAGTGTAAAGGTCTGGGACCATAGTTCTGGGAGTGACCACAGTGGTCGTGGACCATAGTTCTGGGAGTACTGCTAGGTGAACAGGTGCATCAGGTGACCTTTCTCAGGATGCACCTAGCAACAATTGCTTAACTCCCGCGGCTCATCCTCCAACAATGATAGTACTGAACATACCTTTATCAACAATTAGGTAAAGTGTACAAAAATGTGCTGTTGCTCCCTAAGATGTTGACATTTGACTCTATTAGATCAGGCCAAATAGCATGTTAAGAATGTGAACAGTCACTATAAAACCTTACCCAACCTGTCCAGGGCTTAAATAACCCTTCCTAGACCATTATAATCAACACCACCATCCTAGACCATTATAATCAATACTACCATCCTAGACCATTAGAATCAATACTACCATCCTAGACCATTAGAATCAACACTACCATCCTAGTCCATTATAATCAGTACTACTATTATGTCATTATAGTCAATACTACCATCCAAGACCATTATAATCAACACTACCATCCAACACCATTATAATCAACACTACCATCCTAGACCGTTATAATCAATACTACCATCCTAGACCATTATTATCAGTACTACCATCTTAGACCATTATAATCAATACTACCATCCTAGACCATTATTATCAATACTACCGTCCTAGACCATTATAATCAATACTTCCATTATGTCATTATAATCAATACTACCATCCTAGACCATTATTATCAATACTTCCATCCTAGACTATTATAATCAATACTTCCATTATGTCATTATAATCAATACTACCATCCTAGACCATTATAATCAATACTACCATCCTAGACCATTATTATCAATACTACCATCTTAGACCATTATAATCAATTCTACCATCCTAGACCATTATAATCAATACTACCATCCTAGACCATTATTATCAATACTACCATCCTAGACCATTATAATCAATACTACCATCCTAGACCATTATAATCAATACTTCCATCCTAGACCATTATAATCAATACTACCATCCTAGACCATTATAATCAATACTACCATCCTAGACCATTATTATCAATACTACCATCTTAGACCATTATAATCAATTCTACCATCCTAGACCATTATAATCAATACTACCATCCTAGACCATTATTATCAATACTACCATCCTAGACCATTATAATCAATACTACCATCCTAGACCATTATTATCAATACTTCCATCCTAGACCATTATAATCAATACTACCATCCTAGACCATTATAATCAATACTACCATCCTAGACCATTATTAATACTACCATCCTAGACCATTATAATCAATACTACCATCCTAGACCATTATAATCAATACTACCATCCTAGACCATTATAATCAATACTACCATCCTAGACCATTATAATCAATACTACCATTATGTCATTATAATCAATACTACCATCCTAGACCATTATTATCAATACTACCCTCCTAGACCATTATAATCAATACTACCATCCTAGACCATTATAATCAATACTTCCATCCTAGACCATTATAATCATTACTACCATCCTAGACCATTATAATCAATACTACCATCCTAGACCATTATAATCAATACTGCCATCCTAGACCATTATAATCAATACTATCATTATGTCATTATAATCAATACTACCATCCTAGACCATTATAATCAGAACTACCATCCTAGACCATTATAATCAATACTTCCATCGTAGACCATTATAATCAATTGTATCATTATGTCATTATAATCAATACTACCATCCTAGACCATTATTATCAATACTTCCATTATATCATTATAATCAATACTACCATCCTAGACCATTATTATCAATACTTCCATTATGTCATTATAATCAATACTACCATCCTAGACCATTATAATCAATACTACCATTATGTCATTATAATCAATACTACCATCCTAGACCATTATAATCAACACTACTATCCTAGACCATTATAATCAATACTACCATCCTAGACCATTATAATCAATACTACTATCCTAGACCATTATAATCAATACTACCATCCTAGACCATTATAATCAATACTACCATTATGTCATTATAATCAATACTACTATCCTAGACCATTATAATCAATACTACCATCCTAGACCATTATAATCAACACTACCATCCTAGACCATTATAATCAATACTACCATTCTAGACCATTATAATCAATACTACCATTATGTCATTATAATCAATACTACCATCCTAGACCATTATAATCAACACTACCATCCTAGACCATTATAATCAACACTACCATCCTAGACCATTATAATCAATACATCCATCTAGACCATTATAATCAATATTACCATTATGTCATTATAA
>WNGS01154435.1:44819-81025 GCA_020271785.1 Procambarus virginalis
TGGGAAGTATGGCTTCAAACGATTGATAGACACCTGTGTCTTGTTAGGGCGATTTCGGCTTACTGATCTCATAACTTACAAGACCCCACGGCCGAACAACCGAGTATGGACCACCAAAGCGTGATTCCGTCACTCTACCTCTCCCAGGTAGCAACATCATCACTCTGGCTCCTGCCTCGAACTCCCTTGGACAGCAGCCTTCTTGTCGTACCAGATCGACATCTTCTCTTGAGCTGTCTTCAGGTGATCAGCAGCCGCTCCTTCGCCGTTTTCAACCGTTCGTGGAATCTCCGCACATACTCTTCCACTGTCACTAATGTTTTCCCCGCCGTCAACTGCTCCTTCAGCATCGATAACGGGCTCCTTACTTCGTGTCCAAACACTAGCTGGAATGGAGAGAATCCCAGAGACTCAACATAGCATCTCGGATCGCAAACAGGGCTGGACAGACAGCCTCATCCATTCCGCTCCCTGTTCTGCACAATACACCCTTAAGATGGTCTTCAGAGTGGAATGGAACCTCTCAATCGCTCCCTGCGATTGAGGTCTATAAGGAGACGATCGTAGTTGGGCTATTCCCCAGCTTGCCATAGCTTGCCTAAACCACTTCGACTGGAAAACGCTTCCACAGTCGGACTGGATCTTCTTGGGCACACCTACCCAAGCAAAGAACCGCTGAAGGTGTCCCATGACGCATCTCGATGTCACCTTCCGCACTGGGATCGCCTCTGGAAATCTCGTCGAAGCACACATGATAGTCAATAAGTAATTATTCCCCTTTCTGGTCTTAGGTAGTGGTCCCATGACGTCGATTATTAGGCGTTCAAACGCCTGGCCGAACGCCGGAACTGGAACCAAAGGTGCTTTCGGGATGGCAGGGACGTTCTTTCCCGCTTTCTGGCACGGGAAAAACGTCTTGCAAATTCTTCTTACATCCGCGTCCATGCCCGGCCAATAAAAATGTTCCCGAAGCCTGCTTAAAGTCTTGGTCACTCCCGAGTGACCCGCGGGATCCACTGAGTGTGCAAGCTTCAGTACCGCGTTTCTGTACCGCGCCGGCATCACCACCTGACGCCTCACTCTCAGCACATCATCACCCGCTTCTTCCCTAACCGGTCTCCACTGCCTCATTAACACTCCCTTCTCCACGAAGAAGTGAGTTGGTGACTCGGGTCCGGCGAGACCTCCTTCAGCCTCCCGTACTAACTCAGGAAACTCTTCCCTTTGCAGCTCACCTAGACGGGTGCGGTTAAAGCCTAGAGGACTGGTGAGAGTAACTTGGACACTCCTATCCGACCCTTCCTCACCTGTCGCTTTTCCTCTGGCCCCCTCTCGGAACAAATGATCGAGCCCCAGGTCACCCGGCATGTTCTCTTTGGCGTGACTGGATCCGCTCACATCATCTTCCCTCACGTCTCGTCCCGACGTCACCGCGCACCCCGGAAACGCCACTCTCACAATTTCCACCGTTTCGCCACCCGTCCTGCTGCTCCGTTGATAGGGTTCTATACACTCCTCACCTTTAATCAAATTCGGGAGAACACATCCCCCACAGGAGTCATTCCCTAGGATCACCTGAGCTTTCATCCTGGGCAGTAGAGCACAGACCCCTACTACGAGAGTCTGGCAACCATAGTCTGAATTAAGAGTCACCTTATGAAGGGGCATCCTCACTTGTCCCCCCAACGTCCTTATCAGGGCTTCCCCTGTACTGGAACTTCTGTAGTCCTTGGGGAAGAGGGATCCACTAACAAGGGTGAAGTCGGATCCAGTGTCCCTCAGCATCCTTGCTGGCACAGGATCAGCTCCTCTTATCTTCACCGTCCCCTCACACACAAAGGGGTGAATCCGCTTCTCCCGTATCACTGGCACATCACCTTCATTATCGTTGGCTTCTTCGCTTCCTATTCTCGCGAAAGCCACATTCCTACTGTGCCTTGGGCGGCTGCACTCCCTTGCGAAGTGTCCTCGTCCCCCACAGTTGTAACACCGACCACCTCTCCTGGGTGACCCTCTACTAGTCACCATGGTAGCACCAACGGTAGAGGTTCCCGGGGTCCTCCTAGGACTCCCCGTCGTCGGTTCCCGGGCAGCGGCACTCGCTCCCGAGCTAGGTCCACCGCTCACAGCTTGGGGCTTCCTTCCCGCGTCCCTTGAGCTCTTGAACCGGGTTACCTCATCGGGCACACTACTCTTGGGAGAGCCCCCACTCGTCCTCGCTCTTCCTGAACTCCTAAAGTTCCCTCCCGACCTGGGGTAAGGCGAGTGTCTGGGCGGCCCCTCCCTCCTGAGATGTAGTGCCTCCTCCAGCATGTTGGCTCGGTCCGCTGCAGCCTTTAGGTCCTTAATACCTGCTTCTCTCACCCTTACTTGCAACTCTGGATGGAGCACTGACATAAACTTCTCCATCACTATCAGTCGTTTGATATCATCCGCCGACTCCGCTTCCTCCGCCTTCAACCACCGTAGGAACTTCCGTTCCATATCCCTGGCGGTCTCGGCGTAAGACTTTCCCGACGCTCTTGTACACTCTCTGAACCGTGTCCGGTACATCTCCGGAGTCAGCCGGAATGAGTGGAGCACCGCATTCTTAATTGCGTCGTAATTAGCACACTCTTCTAGGTCCAGCATGTTGTAGGCTTCCCGGGCCTCACCAGTCAACCTGCCCTGGACCAGAGCAGCCCAATCATCTTCTGGCCACTCCTTCAGAGTTGCTATCCGTTCAAAGTGTTCGAAGAACGCCTCGGCTTCTTGTGGTTCGAACGTAGGTAAGTCACGCTCCCTTACCTTGAAGTCATCCCGCCGTGCAGGTAGTGTGGGCAGACCACGCTCAACGCGACGCAACTCGACTTCTTTCTTTGCCTTTATCTCCTCCAGTCGCAGTTGTCTCTCTCCTTCTTCTCGCTGCAGCCGTGCTTCTCGCTCCTCTCGCTGCATTTGCGCTTCCCTTTCCTCTCGCTGCATTTGCGCTTCTCTTTCCTCTCGTCTCAGCTGGGCTTCCAGTTGCATCTTCATTATTTCCAGTTGCAGGCTCCTCTTACTACAGCTGGACCTTCCACTGCTCCCATGTTCACTGTGAATTCCTTCCACACTGGTAGACGCTTGGGGTGGCTCTAGTCGGGACGGTTCACCTTGCGACGGCTCTTCTCGGGACGGCTCTCCTTGAGATGGCTCCTCTCCCGTCGCCTCCTCTCGAGCTGTGAGCTGTGCCATGATCTCTATCCTTCGCTCTGCAACCTTAGTCGTCCTCAAACTGATCCCAAAGTGGTTTGCCACTTGTTGGAGCTGGGCCTTGGTACACTCTTCCAAAATTCTCTCGTCCCTTGTGTCAATAAATTTCTTTACTTTATCCTCCTCCATCTCTATATCGTCGAGCATACACGACAGCACAGACAAGTTAGTAGGTACTAATTTCACCGTTTCAGTCCCTTAGCTGGTTGGGTAACAGTACTCTGAATTCACTGGCCACACTGTATTTGTACCCTGGCAACACTGTCTTGAAATCTTGGGCAACACTGTAGCTTGATCAACACACCTTGGCAACACCGTAGCTTGATCCACTCTTCCTGGCGAAGTCTCCCGTTCTTGGCTACTGGGGTTCGTATCCTGGCGAGGTCGCCAGTTCTCTGTCACGGGGGGTGGGCCGGGGCTCTGCTAGCACTCGGCTGCTAGGGGCTCGAAAGGCCGAATACTCAGCCCCTCCGACTCCCGGGATTCACCGGAGTCTCCTTGGTCCCACAGGAGAGGACCAGCAATGCCCACCTCCGCAGGTCTTTGCTTCCACCACTGAAGGGGTGCCACTGACTCACCCTGGAAGCCCTTCAGTCAACCACGGGGAAACTGCTATCAGCAATTCCGGCCTAGACCCGTGGAGGAGTGAAGGAAGACTCGGGCTTACCTTATAACAATGACCTCCCTGAGTCTTGCCTGCCAGACAAAGAGGTTGCAGGAACTCCTTTCCCGCTTGTCTTCTCTATCTTTTCCTCAACAAGGTCGCCAGCTGGGTTATTATATCTGCACCCCAGCGATGCAGTTCAGTGGGTGTATATATGTTGTCTGTTGCCAGAGTGTTGCCGCTCCCAAGATCTACTATTGGACTGTCGGCCCAGGGTACTCTCCCATGAAGGTCCGTGTGGCTTTACCTCTCTCTAACCACCACGTTACTTGTTGCCGCCATTCAGGCACTAGTACTGATCGGGTGGCTAAGGGTGCACTTTATATAAGTCTGTGGCTAATCAGTGGCTAATCACCATATTCACCCACACGTTCCTTCCACGAGGCATTGCTCCTCGCCCTAGGAACGGTGTCGTCCCTCTAACAACCTCAGCGGATGTGACCCAGTCACAGCTATACCTGCCCGCCACACCTTTCAGGCCCTCAACGTCACGCGCCGCCGCCCAGCGTCGTCGCCGACAATTCTCCAAGTTTGGCACTTCTCTACCCACTCAACTTGGTTCCTTTTTGCTTCCCAGAGGCGCGGGGCCTCCTATATATAAGGTGGGCTGCGATGGCTAGCTCTAATCCACTGAGAAAGGCCTGTTTAGCCTCCAATCCTTGAGAGCTGACAGAGGAGCATCCTCTCCCCTTCGCTGTCAGGTCAACAATGACGTTGGCGCCGCCCGGGACACTCGGTGACGTCACGGCGGGCTCTAATTGGTCGCCCGTGACCTGAGTCATCCAATCCGCACACGGCTAGCGTCCATTCCAAAACGTCATATCTGCAGTAGGGGATACTCTTTCATTTATATCCGGGCGCCTCTTTCCCCTTACCTACAGACTTATAATGTAAATTTCTATCTGTAGGGAGAGTCGATATGACTCTTACAGCAGGCAACGAAAGAGATAGGAGAGGGCACCGTAACAAGTGGCACCAACAGTCCCACAGAGGAACAACAGTGGCACCAACAGTCCCACAACGGAACAACAGTGGCACCAACAGTCCCACCGAGAAACAACAGTGGCACCAACAGTCCCACAGAGGAACAACAGTGGCACCATCAGTCCCACCGAGGAACAACAGTGGCACCATCAGTCCCACAGAGGAACAACAGTGGCACCAACAGTCCCACAGAGGAACAACAGTGGCACCAACAGTCCCACAGAGGAACAACACCGGCACCAACAGTCCCACAGAGGAACAACAGTGGCACCATCAGTCCCACAGAGGAACAACAGTGGCACCATCAGTCCCACAGAGGAACAACAGTGGCACCAACAGTCCCACCGAGGAACAACAGTGGCACCAACAGTCCCACAGAGGAACAACAGTGGCACCATCAGTCCCACAGAGGAACAACAGTGGCACCAACAGTCCCACAGAGGAACAACAGTGGCACCAACAGTCCCACAGAGGAACAACACCGGCACCAACAGTCCCACAGAGGAACAACAGTGGCACCAACAGTCCCACCGAGGAACAACAGTGGTACCAACAGTCCCACAGAGGAACAACAGTGGTACCAACAGTCCCACAGAGGAACAACAGTGGTACCAACAGTCCCACAGAGGAACAACAGTGGTACCAACAGTCCCACAGAGGAACAACACCGGCACCAACAGTCCCACAGAGGAACAACAGTGGCACCAACAGTCCCACAGAGGAACAACAGTGGTACCAACAGTCCCACAGAGGAACAACAGTGGTACCAACAGTCCCACAGAGGAACAACAGTGGTACCAACAGTCCCACAGAGGAACAACAGTGGTACCATCAGTCCCACCGAGGAACAACAGTGGTACCAACAGTCCCACAGAGGAACAACAGTGGCACCATCAGTCCCACAGAGGAACAACAGTGGTACCAACAGTCCCACAGAGGAACAACAGTGGCACCATCAGTCCCACAGAGGAACAACAGTGGCACCATCAGTCCCACAGAGGAACAACAGTGGTACCAACAGTCCCACAGAGGAACAACAGTGGAACCATCAGTCCCACAGAGGAACGACAGTGGCACCAACAGTCCCACAGTGGAACAACAGTGGCACCAACAGTCCCACAGAGGAACAACAGAGACCACCACAACAGTGGCACCAACAGTCCCACAGAGGAACAACAGTGGCACCAACAGTCCCACACAGGAACAACACTGGCACCAACAGTCCCACAGAGGAACAACAGTGGCACCAACAGTCCCACAGAGGAACAACAGGGCCCACCACAACAGTGGCACCAACAGTCCCACAGAGGAACAACAGGGCCCACCACAACAGTGGCACCAACAGTCCCACAGAGGAACAACAGTGGCACCAACAGTCCCACAGAGGAACAACAGTGGCACCAACAGTCCCACAGAGGAACAACAGTGGCACCAACAGTCCCACAGAGGAACAACAGTGGCACCAACAGTCCCACAGAGGAACAACAGAGACCACCACAACAGTGGCACCAACAGTCCCACAGAGGAACAACAGGGACCACCACAACAGTGGCACCAACAGTCCCACAGAGGTACAACAGTGACCACCACAACAGTGGCACCAACAGTCCCACAGAGGAACAACAGAGACCACCACAACAGTGGCACCAACAGTCCCACAGAGGAACAACAGTGAACACCACAACAGTGGCACCAACAGTCCCACAGAGGAACAACAGTGACCACCACAACAGTGGCACCAACAGTCCCACAGAGGAACAACAGTGGCACCAACAGTCCCACAGAGGAACAAAAGCGACCACCACAACAGTGACACCAACAGTCCCACAGAGGAACAACAGAGACCACCACAACAGTGGCACCAACAGTCCCACAGAGGAACAACAGCGACCACCACAACAGTGGGACCAACGGTCCCACAGAGGAACAACAGAGACCACCACAACAGTGGCACCAACAGTCCCACAGAGGAACAACAGGGTCCACCACAACAGTGGCACCAACAGTCCCACAGAGGAACAACAGTGGCACCAACAGTCCCACAGAGGAACAACAGGGACCACCACAACAGTGGGACCAACAGTCCCACAGAGGAACAACAGTGACCACCACAACAGTGGCACCAACAGTCCCACAGAGGAACAACAGTGGCACCAACAGTCCCACAGAGGAACAAAAGGGATCACCACAACAGTGGCACCAACAGTCCCACAGAGGAACAACAGAGACCACCACACCAGTGGAACCAACAGTCCCACAGAGGAACAACAGTGGGACCAACAGTCCAACAGAGGAACAACAGGGACCACGACAACAGTGGCACCAACAGTCCCACAGAGGAACAACAGTGACCACGACAACAGTGGCACCAACAGTCCCACAGAGGAACATCAGTGGTACCAACAGTCCCACAGAGGAACAACAGTGGTACCAACAGTCCCACAGAGGAACAACAGTGGGACCAACAGTCCAACAGAGGAACAACAGGGACCACCACAACAGTGGCACCAACAGTCCCACAGAGGAACAACAGAGACCACCACAACAGGGGCACCAACAGTCCCACAGAGGAACAACAGAGACCACCACAACAGTGGCACCAACAGTCCCACACAGAAACAACAGTGACCACCACAACAGTGGCACCAACAGTCCCACAGAGGAACAACAGAGACCACCACAACATTGGCACCAACAGTCCCACAGAGGAACAACAGAGACCACCACAACAGTGGCACCAACAGTCCCACAGAGGATCTACAGTGGCACCAACAGTCCCACAGAGGAACAACAGGGACCACCACAACAGTGGCACCAACAGTCCCACAGAGGAACAACAGTGACCACCACAACAGTGGCACCAACAGTCCCACAGAGGAACAACAGAGACCACCACAACAGTGGCACCAACAGTCCCACAGAGGAACAACAGTGACCACCACAACAGTGGCACCAACAGTCCCACAGAGGAACAACAGAGACCACCACAACAGGGGCACCAACAGTCCCACAGAGGAACAACAGAGACCACCACAACAGTGGCACCAACAGTCCCACACAGAAACAACAGTGACCACCACAACAGTGGCACCAACAGTCCCACAGAGGAACAACAGTGACCACCACAACAGTGGCATCAACAGTCCCACAGAGGAACAAAAGGGACCACCACAACAGTGGCACCAACAGTCCCACACAGAAACAACAGTGACCACCACAACAGTGGCACCAACATTCCCACAGAGGAACAACAGTGACCACCACAACAGTGGCATCAACAGTCCCACAGAGGAACAAAAGGGACCACCACAACAGTGGTACCAACAGTCCCACAGAGGAACAACAGTGGCACCAACAGTCCCACAGAGGAACAACAGTGGTACCATCAGTCCCACAGAGGAACAACAGTGGCACCAACAGTCCCACCGAGGAACAACAGTGGCACCAACAGTCCCACAGAGGAACAACAGTGGCACCATCAGTCCCACAGAGGAACAACAGTGGTACCAACAGTCCCACAGAGGAACAACAGTGGCACCATCAGTCCCACAGAGGAACAACACTGGCACCAACAGTCCCACAGAGGAACAACAGTGGCACCAACAGTCCCACAGAGGAACAACAGTGGCACCAACAGTCCCACAGAGGAACAACAGTGACCACAACAACAGTGGCACCAACAGTCCCACAGAGGAACAACAGTGGCACCAACAGTCCCACAGAGGAACAACAGTGGTACCATCAGTCCCACAGAGGAATAACAGTGGTACCAACAGTCCCACAGAGGAACAACAATGGCACCAACAGTCCCACAGAGGAACAACAGTGGCACCAACAGTCCCACAAAGGAACGACAGGGCCCACCACAACAGTGGCACCAACAGTCCCACAGAGGAACAACAGAGACCACCACAACAGTGGCACCAACAGTCCCACAGAGGAACAACAGGGACCACCACAACAGTGGCACCAACAGTCCCACAGAGGAACAACAGTGGCACCAACAGTCCCACAGAGGAACAACAGGGACCACCACAACAGTGGCAACAACATTCCCACAGAGGAACAACAGGGACCACCACAACAGTGGCACCAACAGTCCCACAGAGGAACAACAGGGACCACGACAACAGTGGCACCAACAGTCCCACTGAGGAACAACAGGGACCACGACAACAGTGGCACCAACAGTCCCACAGAGGAACAACAGGGACCACGACAACAGTGGCACCAACAGTCCCACAGAGGAACAACAGGGACCACCACAACAGTGGCACCAACAGTCCCACTGAGGAACAACAGTGGCACCAACAGTCCCACAGAGGAACAACAGTGGCACCAACAGTCCCACAGTGGAACAACAGTGGCACCAACAGTCTCCCAGATAAACAACAGTGGTACCAACAGTCCCACAGAGGAACAACAGTGGCACCAACAGTCCCACAAAGGAACAACAGTGACCACCACAACAGTGGCACCAACAGTCCCACAGAGGAACGACAGGGCCCACCACAACAGTGGCACCAACAGTCCCATAGAGGAACAACAGAGACCACCCGAACAGTGGCACCAACAGTCCCACAGAGGAACAACAGGGACCACCACAACAGTGGCACCAACAGTCCCACAGAGGAACAACAGGGACCACCACAACAGTGGCACCAACAGTCCCACAGAGGAACAACAGGGACCACGACAACAGTGGCACCAACAGTCCCACTGAGGAACAACAGGGACCACGACAACTGTGGCACCAACAGTCCCACAGAGGAACAGCAGGGACCACGACAACAGTGGCACCAACAGTCCCACAGAGGAACAACAGGGACCACCACAACAGTGGCACCAACAGTCCCACTGAGGAACAACAGTGGCACCAACAGTCCCACAGAGGAACAACACTGGCACCAACAGTCCCACAGAGGAACAACAGTGGCACCAACAGTCCCACAGAGGAACAACAGTGGCACCAACAGTCCCACAGAGGAACAACAGTGGCACCAACAGTCCCACAGTGGAACAACAGTGGCACCAACAGTCTCCCAGATAAACAACAGTGGTACCAACAGTCCCACAGAGGAACAACAGTGGCACCAACAGTCTCCCAGATAAACAACAGTGGTACCAACAGTCCCACAGAGGAACAACAGTGACCACCACAACAGTGGCACCAGCAGTCCCACAGAGGAACAACAGGGACCACGACAACAGTGGCACTAACAGTCCCACAGAGGAACATCAGTGGTACCAACAGTCCCACAGAGGAACAACAATGGCACCAACAGTCCCACAGAGGAACAACAGGGACCACGACAACAGTGGCACCAACAGTCCCACAGAGGAACATCAGTGGTACCAACAGTGCCACAGAGGAACAACAGGGACCACGACAACAGTGGCACCAACAGTCCCACAGAGGAACAACAGGGCCCACCACAACAGTGGCACCAACAGTCCCACAGAGGAACAACAGGGACCACCACAACAGTGGCACCAACAGTCCAACAGAGGAACGACAGTGGCACCAACAGTCCCACAGAGGAACAACAGGGACCACGACAACAGTGGCACTAACAGTCCCACAGAGGAACAACAGTGGTACCAACAGTCCCACAGAGGAACAACAGGGACCACGACAACAGTGGCACCAACAGTCCCACAGAGGAACATCAGTGGTACCAACAGTGCCACAGAGGAACAACAGGGACCACGACAACAGTGGCACCAACAGTCCCACAGAGGAACATCAGTGGTACCAACAGTCCCACAGAGGAACAACAGGGACCACCACAACAGTGGCACCAACAGTCCAACAGAGGAACGACAGTGGCACCAACAGTCCCACAGAGGAACAACAGGGACCACGACAACAGTGGCACTAACAGTCCCACAGAGGAACATCAGTGGTACCAACAGTCCCACAGAGGAACAACAGTGGCACCAACAGTCCCACAGAGGAGCAACAGGGACCACCACAACAGTGGCACCAACAGTCCCACATAGGAACAACAGAGGCAATAACAGTCCCACAGAGGAACAACAGGGACCATCACAACAGTGGCACCAACAGTCCCACAGAGGAACAACAGGGACCACCACAACAGTGGCACCAACAGTTCCACAGAGAAACAACAGTGGTACCAACAGTCCCACAGAGGAAAAACAGTTGCACCAACAGTCCCACAGCTGAACATCAATGGTACCAACAGTACCACAAAGGAACAACAGGGACCACCACAACAGTGGTACCAACAGTCCCACAGAGGAACAACAGGGACCACAATAACAGTGTCACCAACAGTCCCACAGAGGAACAACAGTGGCACCAACAGTCCCACAGAGGAACAACAGTGGCACCAACAGTCCCACAGAGGAACAACAGGGACCACAATAACAGTGGCACCAACAGTCCCACAGAGGAACAACAGTGGCACCAACAGTCCCACAGAGGAACAACAGGGACCACAATAACAGTGTCACCAACAGTCCCACAGAGGAACAACAGTGGCACCAACAGTCCCACAGAGGAACAACAGGGACCACAATAACAGTGGCACCAACAGTCCCACAGAGGAACAACAGTGGCACCAACAGTCTCACAGAGGAACAACAGTGGCACCAACAGTCCCACAGAGGAACAACAGTGGTACCAACAGTCCCACAGAGGAACAACACTGGCACCAACAGTCCCACAGAGGAACAACAGATACCACAATAACAGAGGCACCAACAGTCCCACAGAGGAACAACAGTGGCACCAACAGTCCCACAGAGGAACAACAGTGGCACCAACAGTCCCACAGAGGAACAACAGTGGCACCAACAGTCCCACAGAGGAACAACAGTGGCACCAACAGTTCCACAGAGGAGCAACAGTGGCACCAACAGTCCCACAGAGGAACAACAGTGGCACCAACAGTCCCACAGAGGAACAACAGTGGCACCAACAGTCCCACAGAGGAACAACAGTGGCACCAACAGTCCCACAGAGGAACATCAATGGTACCAACAGTCCCACAGAGGAACAATAGTGTCACCAACGGTCCCACAGAGGAACAACAGGGACCACCACAACAGTGGCACCAACAGTGTCACAGAGGAACAACAGGGACCACAACAACAGTGGCACCAACAGTCCCACAGAGGAACAACAGGGACCACCACAACAGTAGCACCAACAGTCCCACAGAGGAACAAAAGGGACCACCACAACAGTGGTACCAACAGTACCACAGAGGAACAACAGAGGCACCAACAGTCCCACAGCGGAACAACAGTGGTACCATCAGTCCCACAGAGGAACAACAGTGGCACCAACAGTCCCACAGAGGAACAACAGGGACCACAATAACAGTGGCACCAACAGTCCCACAGAGGAACAACAGTGGCACCAACAGTCCCACAGTGGAACAACAGTGGCACCAACAGTCCCACAGAGGAACAACAGTGGTACCATCAGTCCCACAGAGGAACAACAGTGGCACCAACAGTCCCACAGAGGAACAACAGTGGCACCAACAGTCCCACAGACGAACAACAGTGGCACCAACAGTCCCACAGAGGAACAACAGTGGCACCAAGAGTCCCACAGAGGAACAACAGTGGCACCAACAGTCCCACAGAGGAACAACAGTGGCACCAACAGTCCCACAGAGGAACAACAGGGACCACCACAACAGTGGCACCAACAGTCCCACAGATGAACAACAGGGACCACGACAACAGTGGCACCAACAGTCCCACTGAGGAACAACAGGGACCACGACAACAGTGGCACCAACAGTCCCACAGAGGAACAACAGGGACCACGACAACAGTGGCACCAACAGTCCCACAGAGGAACAACAGGGACCACCACAACAGTGGCACCAACAGTCCCACAGAGGAACAACAGGGACCACCACAACAGTGGCACCAACAGTCCCACTGAGGAACAACAGTGGCACCAACAGTCCCACTGAGGAACAACAGTGGCACCAACAGTCCCACTGAGGAACAACAGTGGCACCAACAGTCCCACAGAGGAACAACAGTGGCACCAACAGTCCCACAGTGGAACAACAGAGGCACCAACAGTCTCCCAGATAAACAACAGTGGTACCAACAGTCCCACAGAGGAACAACAGTGGCACCAATAGTCCCACAAAGGAACAACAGTGACCACCACAACAGTGGCACCAACAGTTCCACAGAGGAACAACAGGGACCACCACAACAGTGGCACCAACAGTCTCCCAGATAAGCAACAGTGGTACCAACAGTCCCACAGAGGAACAACAGTGGCACCAACAGTCCCACAAAGGAACAACAGTGACCACCACAACAGTGGCACCAACAGTCCCACAGAGGAACGACAGGGCCCACCACAACAGTGGCACCAACAGTCCCACAGAGGAACAACAGAGACCACCCCAACAGTGGCACCAACAGTCCCACAGAGGAACAACAGGGACCACCACAACAGTGGCACCAACAGTCCCACAGAGGAACAACAGTGGCACCAACAGTCCCACAGAGGAACAACAGTGGCACCAACAGTCCCACAGAGGAACAACAGGGACCACCACAACAGTGGCACCAACAGTCCCACAGAGGAACAACAGGGACCACGACAACAGTGGCACCAACAGTCCCACTGAGGAACAACAGGGACCACCACAACAGTGGCACCAACAGTCCCACAGAGGAACAACAGTGGCACCAACAGTCCCACAGAGGAACAACAGTGGCACCAACAGTCCCACAGTGGAACAACAGTGGCACCAACAGTCCCACAGAGGAACGACAGGGCCTACCTTGAGGATACCTTGAGGTGCTTCCGGGGCTTATCGTCCCCGCGGCCCGGTCATCGACCAGGCCTCCTGGTTGCTGGACTGATCAACCAGGCTGTTGGACGCGGCTGCTCGCAGCCTGACGTATGAGTCACAGCCTGGTTGATCAGGTATCCTTTGGAGGTGCTTATCCAGTTCTCTCTTGAACACTGTGAGGGGTTTGCCAGTTATGTCCCTTATGTGTAGTGGAAGCGTGTTGAACAGTCTCGGGCCTCTGATGTGGGCCCACCACAACAGTGGCACCAACAGTCCCACAGAGAAACAACAGGGACCACCACAACAGTGGCACCAACAGTCCCACAGAGGAACAACAGGGACCACGACAACAGTGGCACTAACAGTCCCACTGAGGAACAACAGGGACCACGACAACAGTGGCACCAACAGTCCCACAGAGGAACAACAGGGACCACCACAACAGTGGCACCAACAGTCCCACAGAGGAACAACAGGGACCACCACAACAGTGGCACCAACAGTCCCACTGAGGAACAACAGTGGCACCATCAGTCCCACAGAGGAACAACACTGGCACCAACAGTCCCACAGAGGAACAACAGTGGCACCAACAGTCCCACAGAGGAACAACAGTGGCACCAACAGTCCCACAGAGGAACAACAGTGGCACCAACAGTCCCACAGTGGAACAACAGTGGCACCAACAGTCTCCCAGATAAACAACAGTGGTACCAACAGTCCCACAGAGGAACAACAGTGGCACCAACAGTCCCACAAGGAACAACAGTGACCACCACAACAGTGGCACCAACAGTCCCACAGAGGAACAACAGGGACCACCACAACAGTGGCACCAACAGTCCCACAGAGAAACGACAGTGGCACCAACAGTCCCACAGAGGAACAACAGTGACCACGACAACAGTGGCACTAACAGTCCCACAGAGGAACATCAGTGGTACCAACAGTCCCACAGAGGAACAACAATGGCACCAACAGTCCCACAGAGGAACAACAGGGACCACGACAACAGTGGCACCAACAGTCCCACAGAGGAACAACAGGGACCACGACAACAGTGGCACTAACAGTCCCACAGAGGAACATCAGTGGTACCAACAGTCCCACAGAGGAACAACAATGGCACCAACAGTCCCACAGAGGAACAACAGTGGCACCAACAGTCCCACAGAGGAACAACAGGGACCACCACAACAGTGGCACAACAGTCCCACAGAGGAACAACATGGACCACGACAACAGTGGCACTAACAGTCCCACAGAGGAACGACAGTGACCACCACAACAGTGGCACCAACAGTCCCACAGAGGAACAACAGGGACCACCACAACAGTGGCACCAACAGTCCCACAGAGGAACAACAGGGACCACGACAACAGTGGCACCAACAGTCCCACAGAGGAACAACAGGGACCACCACAACAGTGGCACCAACAGTCCCACAGAGGAACAACAGTGGCACCAACAGTCCCACAGAGGAACAACAGGGACCACGACAACAGTGGCACCAACAGTCCCACAGAGGAACAACAGGGACCACCACAACAGTGGCACCAACAGTCCCACAGAGGAACGACAGTGGCACCAACAGTCCCACAGNCAACAGTCCCACAGAGGAACAACAGGGACCACCACAACAGTGGCACCAAAAGTCCCACAGAGGAACAACAGGGACCACCACAACAGTGGCACCAACAGTCCCACAGAGAAAAACGACAGTGGCACCAACAGTCCCACAGAGGAACAACAGGGGACCACGACAACAGTGGCACTAACAGTCCCACAGAGGAACAACAGTGGTACCAACAGTCCCACAGAGGAAACAACAGGGACCACGACAACAGTGGCACCAACAGTCCACAGAGGAACATCAGTGGTACCAACAGTCCCACAGAGGAACAACAATGGACCAACAGTCCCCAGAGGAACAACAGGGACACCACAACAGTGGTACCAACAGTCCTTCAGAGGAACAACAGGGACCACGACAACAGTGGCAACAACAGTCCCACAGAGGAACATCAGTGGTACCAACAGTGCCACAGAAAAGCAACAGAAGCACCAACAGTCCCACAGAGGAACAACAGGGACCTCCACAACAGTGGCACCAACAGTCCCACAGAGGAACAAACAGGACCTCCACAACAGTGGCACCAACAGTCCCACAGAGGAGCAACAGGGACCACCACAACAGTGGCACCAACAGTCCCACATAGAAACAACAGAGGCAATAACAGTCCCACAGAGGAACAACAGGGACCATCACAACAGTGGCACCAACAGTCCCACAGAGGAACAACAGGGACCACCACAACAGTGGCAAAAACAGTCCCACAGAGGAACAATAGGGACCACAATAACAGTGGCACCAACAGTTCCACAGAGAAACAACAGTGGTACCAAGAGTCCCACAGAGGAAAAACAGTTGCACCAACAGTCCCACAGCTGAACATCAATGGTACCAACAGTACCACAAAGAACAACAGGGACCACCACAACAGTGGTACCAACAGTCCCACAGAGGAACAACAGGGACCACAATAACAGTGTCACCAACAGTCCCACAGAGGAACAACAGTGGCACCAACAGTCCCACAGAGGAACAACAGGGACCACAATAACAGTGGCACCAACAGTCCCACAGAGGAACAACAGTGGCACCAACAGTCCCACAGAGGAACAACAGGGACCACAATAACAGTGTCACCAACAGTCCCACAGAGGAACAACAGTGGCACCAACAGTCCCACAGAGGAACAACAGGGACCACAATAACAGTGGCACCAACAGTCCCACAGAGGAACAACAGTGGTACCAACAGTCCCACAGAGGAACAACACTGGCACCAACAGTTCCACAGAGGAACAACAGTGGCACCAACAGTCCCACAGAGGAACAACAGTGGCACCAACAGTCCCACAGATGAACAACAGTGGCACCAACAGTCCCACAGAGGAACAACAGTGGCACCAACAGTCCCACAGAGGGACAACAGTGGCACCAACAGTCCCACAGAGGAACAACAGTGGTACCAACAGTCCCACAGAGGAACAACACTGGCACCAACAGTTCCACAGAGGAGCAACAGTGGCACCAACAGTCCCACAGAGGAACAACAGTGGCACCAACAGTCCCACAGATGAACAACAGTGGCACCAACAGTCCCACAGAGGAACAACAGTGGCACCAACAGTCCCACAGAGGAACATCAATGGTACCAACAGTCCCACAGAGGAACAATAGTGTCACCAACGGTCCCACAGAGGAACAACAGGGACCACCACAACAGTGGCACCAACAGTGTCACAGAGGAACAACAGGGACCACAACAACAGTGGCACCAACAGTCCCACAGAGGAACAACAGGGACCACCACAACAGTAGCACCAACAGTCCCACAGAGGAACAAAAGGGACCACCACAACAGTGGTACCAACAGTCCCACAGAGGAACAACAGTGGCACCAACAGTCCCATAGCGGAACAACAGTGGTACCATCAGTCCCACAGAGGAACAACAGTGGCACCAACAGTCCCACAGAGGAACAACAGGGACCACAATAACAGTGGCACCAACAGTCCCACAGAGGAACAGTGGCACCAACAGTCCCACAGTGGAACAACAGTGGCACCGACAGTCCCACAGAGGAACAACAGTGGTACCATCAGTCCCACAGAGGAACAACAGTGGCACCAACAGTCCCACAGAGGAACAACAGTGGCACCAACAGTCCCACAGACGAACAACAGTGGCACCAACAGTCCCACAGAGGAACAAAGTGGTACCATCAGTCCCACAGAGGAACAACAGTGACACCATCAGTCCCACAGAAAAACAACAGTGGTACCAACAGTCCCACAGAGGAACAACAGTGCACCATCAGTCCCACAGAGGAACAACACTGGCACCAACAGTCCCACAGAGGAACAACAGTGGCACCAACAGTCCCACAGAGGAACAACAGTGGCACCAACAGTCCCACAGAGGAACAACAGTGGTACCATCAGTCCCACAGAGGATCAACAGTGGTACCAACAGTCCCACAGAGGAACAACAGTGGCACCAACAGTCCCACAGAGGAACAACACTGGCACCAACAGTCCCACAGTGGAACAACAGTGACCACAACAACAGTGGCATCACCAGTCCCACAGAGGAACAACAGTGACCACAATAACAGTGGCACCAACAGTCCCACAGAGGAACAACAGTGGCACCAACAGTCCCACAGTGGAACAACAGTGGCACCAACAGTCTCCCAGATAAACAACAGTGGTACCAACAGTCCCACAGAGGAACAACAGTGGCACCAACAGTCCCACAAAGGAACAACAGTGACCACAACAACAGTGGCACCAACAGTCCCACAGAGGAACGACAGGGCCCACCACAACAGTGGCACTAACAGTCCCACAGAGGAACAACAGAGACCACCACAACTGTGGCACCAACAGTCCCACAGAGGAACATCAGTGGTACCAACAGTCCCACAGAGGAACAACAATGGCACCAACAGTCCCACAGAGGAACGACAGTGGCACCAACAGTTCCACAGAAGAACAACAGTGGTACCAACAGTCCCACAGAGGAACAATAGGGACCACAATAACAGTGGCACCAACAGTTCCGCAGAGGAACAACAGTGGTACCAACAGTCCCACAGAGGAAAAACAGTGGCACCAACAGTCCCACAGATGAACATCAATGGTACCAACAGTACCACAAAGGAACAACAGGGTCCACCACAACAGTGGCACCAACAGTCCCACAGAGGAACAACAGTGGTACCAACAGTCCCACAGAGGAACAACAGAGACCACAATAACAGTGGCACCAACAGTTCCACAGAGGAACAACAGTGGCACCAACAGTCCCACAGAGGAACAACAGTGGCACCAACAGTCCCACAGAGGAACAACAGTGGCACCAACAGTCCCACAGAGGAACATCAATGGTACCAACAGTCCCACAGAGGAACAATAGTGTCACCAACAGTCCCACAGAGGAACAACAGGGACCACCACAACAGTGGCACCAACAGTGTCACAGAGGAACAACAGTGACCACCACAACAGTGGCACCAACAGTGCCGCAGAGGAACAACAGGGACCACCACAACAGTGGCACCAACAGTGTCACAGAGGAACAACAGTGACCACCACAACAGTGGAACCAACAGTCCCACAGAGGAACAACAGTGGCACCAACAGTGCCGCAGAGGAACAACAGGGACCACCACAACAGTGGCACCAACAGTGTCACAGAGGAACAACAGGGACCACCACAACAGAGGTACCAACAGTCCCACAGAGGAACAACAGTGGCACCAACAGTGCCGCAGAGGAGCAACAGAAGCACCATCAGACCCACAGAGGAACAACAGGGACCACCACAACAGTGACACCAACATTCCCACAGAGGAGCAACAGGGACCACCCACAACAGTGGCACCAACAGTCTAACATAGGAACAACAGTGGCACCAACAGTCCCACAGAGGAACAATAGGGACCACCACAACAGTGGCACCAACAGTCCCACAGAGGAACAACAGTGGTACCAACAGTCCCACAGAGGAACAACAGTGGCACCAACAGTCCCACAGATGAACATCAATGGTACCAACAGTACCACAAAGGAACAAACAGGGACCACCACAACAGTGGTACCAACAGTCCCACAGAGGAACAACAGGGACCACAATAACAGTGGCACCAACAATCCCACAGAGGAACAACAGGGACCACAATAACAGTGGCACCAACAGTCCCACAGAGGAACAACAGTGGCACCAACAGTCCCACAGAGGAACAACAGTGGTACCAACAGTCCCACAGAGGAACAACAGTGGTACCAACAGTCCCACAGAGTAACAACAGAGACCACAATAACAGTGACACCAACAGTTCCACAGGGGAACAACAATGGCACCAACAGTCCCACAGAGGAACAACAGTGGCACCAACAGTCCCACAGAGGAACATCAATGGTACCAACAGTCCCACAGAGGAACAACAGTGTCACCAACGGTCCCACAGAGGAACAACAAGGACCACCACAATAGTGGCACCAACAGTCCCACAGAGTAACAACAGTGACCACCACAACAGTGGCACCAACAGTTCCACAGAGGAACAACAGTGGCACCAACAGTCCCACAGAGGAACAACAGTGGCACCAACAGTCCCACAGAGGAACAAAAGGGACCACCACAACAGTGGTACCAACAGTCCCACAGAGGAACAACAGTGGCACCAACAGTCCCACAGAGGAACAATAGTGATACCAACAGTCCCACAGAGGAACAACAGTGGCACCAACAGTCCCACAGATGAACAACAGTGGTACAAACAGTCCCACAGGGAACAACAGTGGCACCAACCGTCCCACAGAGAAACAACAGTGACCACCACTACAGTGGCACCAACAGTCCCACAGATGAACAACAGTGGCACCAACAGTCCCACAGAGGAACAACAGTGGCACCAACAGTCCCACAGAGGAACAACAATGGTACCAACAGTCCCACAGAGGAACAACAGTGGCACCAACAGTCCCACAGAGGAACAACAATAATACCAACAGTCCCACAGAGGAACAACAGTGGCACCAACAGTCCCACAGAGGAACAACAGTGGCACCAACAATCCCACAGAGGAACAACAGGGACCACAATAACAGTGGCACCAACAGTCCCACAGAGGAACAACAGTGGCACCAACAGTCCCACAGAGGAACAACAGTGGCACCAACAGTCCCACAGAGGAACAACAGTGGTACCAACAGTCCCACAAAGGAACAACAGAGACCACAATAACAGTGGCACCAACAGTTCCACAGAGGAACAACAGTGGCACCAACAGTCCCACAGAGGAACAACAGTGGCACCAACAGTCCCACAGAGGAACATCAATGGTACCAACAGTCCCACAGAGGAACAATAGTGTCACCAACGGTCCCACAGAGGAACAACAGGGACCACCACAACAGTGGCACCAACAGTGTCACAGAGGAACAACAGTGACCACCACAACAGTGGAACCAACAGTCCCACAGAGGAACAACAGGGACCACCACAACAGTGGCACCAACAGTGTCACAGAGGAACAACAGTGACCACCACAACAGTGGAACCAACAGTCCCACAGAGGAACAACAGTGGCACCAACAGTCCCACAGAGGAGCAACAGGGACCACCACAACAGAGGTACCAACAGTCCCACAGAGGAACAACAGTGGCACCAACAGTGCCGCAGAGGAGCAACAGTGGCACCAACAGTCCCACAGAGGAACAACAGGGACCACCACAACAGTGGCACCAACAGTCCCACAGAGGAACAACAGTGGCATCAACAGTCCCACAGAGGAGCAACAGGGACCACCACAACTGTGGCACCAACAGTCTAACATAGGAACAACAGTGGCACCAACAGTCCCACAGAGGAACAACAGTGGCACCAACAGTCCCACAGAGGAACAACAGTGGCACCAACAGTCCCACAGAGGAGCAACAGTGGTACCAACAGTCCCACAGAGGAACAGCAGGGACCATCACAACAGTGGCACCAACAGTCCCACAGAGGAACAGCAGGGACCACCACAACAGTGGCACCAACAGTCCACAGAGGAACAGCAGGGACCATCACAACAGTGGCACCAACAGTCCCACAGAGGAACAGCAGGGACCACCACAACAGTGGCACCAACAGTTCCACAGAGGAACAACAGTGGTACCAACAGTCCCACAGAGGAACAACAGTGGCACCAACAGTCCCACAGATGAACATCAATGGTACCAACAGTACCACAAAGGAACAACAGGGACCACCACAACAGTGGTACCAACAGTCCCACAGAGGAACAACAGGGACCACAATAACAGTGGCACCAACAGTCCCACAGAGGAACAACAGTGGCACCAACAGTCCCACAGAGGAACAACAGTGGTACCAACAGTCCCACAGAGGAACAACAGTGGTAACAACAGTCCCACAGAGGAACAACAGAGACCACAATAACAGTGACACCAACAGTTCCACAGGGGAACAATAATGGCACCAACAGTCCCACAGAGGAACAACAGTGGCACCAACAGTCCCACAGAGGAACATCAATGGTACCAACAGTCCCACAGAGGAACAACAGTGTCACCAACGGTCCCACAGAGGAACAACAAGGACCACCACAATAGTGGCACCAACAGTCCCACAGAGTAACAACAGTGACCACCACAACAGTGGCACCAACAGTTCCACAGAGGAACAACAGTGGCACCAACAGTCCCACAGAGGAACAAAAGGGACCACCACAACAGTGGTACCAACAGTCCCACAGAGGAACAACAGTGGCACCAACAGTCCCACAGAGGAACAATAGTGATACCAACAGTCCCACAGAGGAACAACAGTGGCACCAACAGTCCCACAGATGAACAACAGTGGCACCAACAGTCCCACAGAGGAACAACAGTGGCACCAACAGTCCCACAGAGGAACAACAATGGTACCAACAGTCCCACAGAGGAACAACAGTGGCACCAACAGTCCCACAGAGGAACAACAATAATACCAACAGTCCCACAGAGGAACAACAGGGACCACCACAACAGTGGCACCAACAGTCCCACAGAGGAACAACAGTGGCACCAACAGTTCCACAGAGGAACAACAATGGTACCAACAGTCCCACAGAGGAACAACAGTGACCACCACAACAGTGGCATCAACAGTCCCACAGAGGAACAACAGGGACCACCACAACAGTGGCACCAACAGTCCCACAGAGGAACAACAGGGACCACCACAACAGTGGCACCAACAGTCCCACAGAGGAACAACAGTGGCACCAACAGTCCCACAGAGGAACAACAGGGACCACCACAACAGTAGCACCAACAGTCCCTCAGAGGAATAGCAGTGGCACCAACAGTCCCTCAGAGGAACAACAGGGACCAACACAACAGTGGCACCAACAGTCCCATAGAGGAACAACAGTGGCACAAACAGTCCCACAGAGGAACAATAGTGGTACCAACAGTCCCACAGAGGAACAATAGTGGTCCCAACAGTCCCACAGAGAAACAACAGTAGCACCAACAGTCCCACAGAGGAACAACAGTGGCACCGACAGTCCCACAGAGAAACAACAGTGACACCAACAGTCCCGCAGAGGAACAACAGTGGTACCAACAGTCCCACAGAGGAACAACAGTGATACCAACAGTCCCACAGAGGAACAACAGTGATACCAACAGTCGCGCAGAGGAACAACAGTGGCACCGACAGTCCCACAGAGGAACAACAGTGGTACCAACAGTCCCGCAGAGGAACAACATGATAAAAATGAGCTCCGTGTTGGGTTATTTGTGGACCTGCATAAGGCTTTTGACACTGTCAACCACCAAAACCTTCTTCTTAAATTACATCATTATGGAGTCAGAGGACACTCCTGTGGTGTCTGTGTATAGCTGAGATAGTCTTGGTAGTAAGGTTGATGTAAAGTCATTCCTGGTTACTGACTTTAATACTAAAAACGATTACATGATAGAGTAGCTCCCAAGCTTGGCAGGCGTCCTGTGTGCTGTTTACCTTCTCTAGTGGCGTCCAGCCGCCGCACATAGAAAACGGATGGTACCATTTTCTGTGAACATGACATCCCTCCTTTTCTTTAAAAAGAATGAATACAGGATGTCTACCATGCTTGTAGCACAAAGCAAAGTTATTGACACAAAGTAAGTTATTAACATATCAAGAGATATTGCATACATTTAACATTAATTAAACACACAAAGAATTTAAACAACTTTACCACAAAGGATTTCAATGTTAAAAATACATATGCAATGTTAAACAAACATGAAAGAAACTGTAATACAAAGTTACAAAATATTGAATGAGAGATCTGCATTATTCAAACAATATTAAATTTAGTTCAGCATAACAAGTAAATACTTTGCATTACATAGGAACACAATTAATCATCATATCGTGTAGGGCGTTTAACATGACGTTTTGGACGAGAGTCCTTAAATACAAAAACATCCCTCGATGAATTGTTTATCGAGTTATAACTCATTTTTTCTTTTTCTTTTGCACGACTTTGCACTTCATCATTTTCTACACTAGTTGGAATCACTTTGAAATAAGCCATATTACGTGTTATACTATGATCTCTATTACTCGCTGTTACCATAGTTCCTTTTACACTAATCACTTTATATGGTTTTGTATCATACGGCATATCTAACTTTCCCTCTTTTTTCTTTTTAACGAGAACAGTATCTCCAACCTTTATGAATTGTTCCTTTGCACGTTGATCATGAGCAATTTTCATTTTGCCCTTGGCTAGTGCATCCTTCTGAGCGAGACGTTTATCCGTTACCTTGGCTGGCATGACAGGTAGTGCGATTCTCATAGGACGTCCAAATAAAAGTTCGCCAGGCGACTTGCCCAGTGTTCCATGCGGTGTTGCACGGTAGTTCCTGAGAAAAGCATACATAGCTTGTTTCCAGGATCGTCCTTCGGCATGAGCACAGCGTACAGCTTTCATGAGAGGTTGCATGAATCTCTCTACTTCTCCATTTGCTTGAGGATGTAGTGGCATCACACGGCGGTGTTTGAATCCAATATGCTCAGCAAAGTTGACAAAGTCTTGTCCATTAAATGGCGGTCCATTGTCCGTCTTGACAACTTCAGGAATGCCAAAGTTTGAAAAGATCTTGTCGAGTTTCGGGATGACAGCCTTTGCAGATGTGGAAGTGATGATTTCTACTTCTGGATAACGTGAGTGATCATCAATGACTACCATCAAGTACTCTCCAGTTGGTAGCGGTCCACAGAAGTCCATCGATACTTCCATCCATGGTGCAGCAGGTAGTGGTGAAGGTTGTAGAGGTGTTGGTCTTGAAGTATCCACTGCAGCTTGGCAAGGGACACAGGCATCATGCATGTCCTTAGCTTGACGATCAATGCCAGGAAACCACACCTTTTCTCGTAGCAGCTGTTTGGTCCTTACAAGACCTTGGTGTCCTTGATGTGCAAGCTTCAGAGCACGTTGCTGGAGAACAGCTGGAATGACGATACGAGTACCTCGCAGCACGGTGTCGCGTTGTTGCGTAACACTTAATTCTGTCTGGATGCGTTCAAGTGCTTTGAATGCATCTTGGTCAACTCCTGAGGGTGGGATGCGTGGAAACTTTTTCTTAGTCAATGCATCCACTGTTGCTTGCAGAGTTGGGTCCTCTAGGGTTGCAGTACGTATTTCATCAAGAGTGAGAGCCTTAGGGACTGCATCACAGGTTACAGAGTGTACATATTCCTCGGCAACTTGCTGATGCTTGGTGATGGTGAAACTGTTGGCAGGATGTCGACTGATGTAATCAGCGGGATTGCCTGCACCTGGCTTGTATTTCACCGTAAAGTTGTATGGTTGCAGACGAAGAGCCCATCTCTCAATGCGAGCTGGTGGTTTGGACTTTGGATTATTGAAGATGGTCTCCAACGGTTTGTGGTCAGTGACTATCGTGGTAAAGGGTGCACCAAGCAGATACACATTGAAGTGTTCACAGCCCCATACAAGAGCAAGAGCTTCCTTCTCTGTCTGACTGTATCGTTGCTCAACATCTGTGAGAGAACGGCTGGCATAGGCAATTACTACTCTTGAATCTGGTTGACCAGGTTTGTGTTGGGCTAACACAGCACCTAAACCAACAGGACTAGCATCCACCGTTAACTCAGTGTCCATTGATGGATCAAAGTATGCAGCAGTCGCATTTTCTACTAGTGCATCTTTCACAGCATCAAATGCATTTTGCTCGACATCGCTCCAGTACCATGATGCATTTTTCTTCAGGAGCTCACGTAGAGGCTTCGTAATGGTAGCAAAATCTGGAATGAAGCGAGAACAGTAGTTTGCCATTCCCAGAAAACTATGTACTTCAGTGGATGTTGAAGGAGGTGCAGCATTCTTGATATCTGCAACTTTCTTAGGATCTGGAGACAGACCTTTGTCACTAAGTACATGTCCAAAGAATTCAATTTTATGTTGATTGAACTCACACTTTGCTCGGCTTAGCGTCAAATTCTTTTCTCGTAAGCGTTGCAATGTTGCACGAAGAGCTTTGTCGTGTTCAGCTTGGGTACGGCCATAAACAATGATGTCATCAGACATGTTGTCAGCATTAGGTATATCTTGCAATACCTGGCTGATGATGTGCTGGAATACTTCAGCAGCACTGTTAATACCAAAACTCAGGCGCTTGTACCTATACAGACCTCGATGTGTCGTAAACGTTGTGATGAATCGACTCTCATCATCAAGTTCAAGCTGATGATAGCCCTTGTTTAAATCTAACTTGCTGAATACAGTTGCACCATTCAAGCGGTATATCATATCATCTACAGTGGGTGTAGGATGGCGTTCACGCATTATTGCCTTGTTGGGAACACGCATGTCTACACAAATGCGTATCTCATCTGGATTCTTCGGCTTTGGTGGAGTGACAATTGGGCTTACCCATGGTGTTGGGCCTGTTACCGGTTCAATGATATCTAGTTCTATCAGCCTATCCAGTTCGGCATCGACTTTCTTGCGAGTATGGAATGGTTGTCGGCGATGTGGTTGGGCAACTGGAATTACATCTGGGTTGATATGCAGATGTACCTTGCTATCAGTATAACAACCTATGGATTTAAACCGATCAGAAAATTCAGCAACAATAGCATCAACATTGTTTGCAGATTCCACTGCTACAGCATTAGAAAGCTGAAGTAGCCCCAATTTGGTTGAAGTCTTGTAACTGAGTAAAGACTCCTTTGCATTCCTAACAACATGGAATGTAGTAATGAGCATTGCATTCTTTGACTTAATCTCTGCAGTGAAAGTTCCAATCACTGGTAAGGCTACCTTTGAAGCATAGGCAGTGGCTTTGCCATTATAGTTTTCAAGCTTTGGGAATTGTTTTTTAAATTTTTCATAGTGGCACTCAGCAATGGTGTCAATGTTTGATCCAGTGTCAATGAGAATTTTGAGACAAATGCCAGCAATGTATACTATAGTCTCTGGGTTGTTTGGAAGATCATTCCATTCTGTGAT
This sequence comes from Procambarus virginalis, assembly GCA_020271785.1. NCBI lineage: Eukaryota > Metazoa > Arthropoda > Malacostraca > Decapoda > Cambaridae > Procambarus > Procambarus virginalis. The sequence continues at coordinate 71,601 of WNGS01154435.1, forward strand.
TGATTGTACTCCACAAATATAATCACATTCACTGTCATCTGAGACTGGTTGTAATGAAATGTTGTCTTGTATATTATTAACATTCTTGATTTGAGGTGCAATATTGTGTTTGCCACCTCGACTCCTATGACTTGATCCTCGTACATTGCTTTTATTTATTGATTGTGGTTTCTTTAGTGCGGAACGACACATAGCACCAAAATGACCTAGTTTTCTACACTCATAGCACTTCTTACCTTGAGCAGGACAAACATTATCTTGGTGTGGGTAGTCTCCTCCACAATTGTAACATTTATTATTGACAACCTCTGATGTGAGTCGTTGTGACTGCTTGAGTCTTGTTCCATGACTCCAGTTGTGATGTGGTTCTCGGCTCAATTTAATGTTAGGTTTGGCATGATATCTTCTATGATCATGGTGTCCTCCCTGAACCTTACATACTTCATGACTGTTAGTAACAGTGGCAGAACCGTTGTTGGCACTGCACTCCATGACACGAGCATCACGTGCAGCATCTTCCATTCGACGAGCCATATCCAGTATCTTGTTAAGAGAACTTTCATCATCAACAAGTTCTAGAGCTCTTCGACGAAGACGTGTAGATGTGCATGTTTCAATTATTTGCTGTTTGATTTCTTTGTCAACATCAGCAAACTCACAGTGGGTTGCTAAACCCTGCAGACGTGTATGGTATTGATCAACAGTTTCATTAGAGAGTTGTTTTGCTCTCCTGAAATGCATAATTTCCATAGCAGTATTTTGCCTTGGTTTGAAATGCTCAGTTAATTTGGCCTTGGCAGTGTCATAATCTTTAGCACCACCAGTGTCTTTCAGTGTATCAAAGATATCACAAACTCTATCACCTGCATAATGAAGCAGAAAAGCACGCTTTCTTTCAGCACTTTTGATGTCAGAAACTATCAACAAATTTTCAAACCTTTTAAGCCATTTGGTCCACCTCTGTGACAGGTTTGTCTGGTCACAGTCAGGATCAAATGCAGGAAACTGAGGTATATTTGCCATTTTTACTGAATAAATGTAAACTTATCACTTAAAATGTTCCTCAGAATATATAACACTTACTGCACTGTATATGTTATTTAAGAATTCACTGTAATTACTTTAATTTTGCAAAGCACACAAGCATTTTAATGCAAAAGTTCACAACAGTGCACAACACAGCAGCAACTGACTTCTTACCTAGCCCTTGTGTACATGTGTTGTTCCTACTCACAGCAACACAGCAGTTGTTAGCAGTTGGTACAGCAGTTGGCAGCAGTAGGCAGCAGTAGGCAGCAGTTGGCAGCAGTAGGCAGCAGTTGGTTCACAGCTTGAAGAATTTTGTAGCACGGAGCGTCGTTTCGTAACCAAAACATCAGGTTTTGTACACTGCATCAAAGCGTCGTTTCGTACACAGCGTCGGCAGATTCCTCTATTCACAGCTTGTCAGCACAGCTTGGGTAGCACACAGCATTGGCCAGCACACAGCAACGGCCAGCACACAGCAACGATCAGCACACAGCAACAGTCAGCACACAGCATGGGGTTGCATACAGCATCGGGTATGGTGCTCACAGCTTCTCTTTCCTCCTCTGGGCGCGTGTGAGGCAGCATGCTTCTTCCTTGTGTTTTGTTGAACAAAATACCTGCGTTCCCAGTTCATCCTCGTCGCCAGTGTGGTGTCTGTGTGTAGCTGAGATAGTCTTGGTAGTAAGGTTGATGTAAAGTCATTCCTGGTTACTGACTTTAATACTTAACAGACGATTACATGATAGAGTAGCTCCCAAGCTTGGCAGGCGTCCTGTGTGCTGTTTACCTTCTCTCTAGTGGCGTCCAGCCGCCGCACATAGAAAACGGATGGTACCATTTTCTGTGAACATGACAACTCATTCAGTCTTACCTTACTGACAGGCTCCAGTATGTTTCTGTGAATAATTCCATTTCTCCCACCCTACCCATCAACATTGGTGTTCCACAGGGCAGCATACTTGGCCCTCTCCTCTTTCTCATCTACATTAATGACCTTCCAAATGCCTCTCAACACTTCAAACCAATGTTATTTGCTGACGACACAACCTTCATTTACTCCAGTCCTGATCCCTCTTGCCCTGAATGTTACAGTGACTACTGTATTAAATAAAGTCCATCTATGGGTAACTGCCAACAAAGTCACCCTTAACACTGACAAAATCTTCTAAATTTTGTTTGGTAATAAACTCTTAGATCAAATTAATTCAAGAATAAAGAATATCCCAATTAATAACAAAGTAGATGGCAAATTTCATGGTGTTCTTATCGATAACAAGCTGAATTTCTAGGGACACTTTCTAAATATAGCAAAAAAAGTTTCTAAAACTGTTGGCATTCTTTCTTCGATCAGATACTATATGTACCCCGACCTGCCCTGGTGACGCTCTATTACTCTCTCATCTATTCTTACCTCTATTATGGTATTTGTGCTTGGGGTTCTACTACCCAAAATCATTTACGTCCTCTAATTACTCAACACAAAGCTGCTATTAGGACAATATCCAACTCTGGCCCCAGACATCACTCGGTACCCCTACTCAAATCTCTCAATATGTTAGATATTGTCACTGCACATCCTGTCATGTGTTCTCTATATATTTAAAACTCTGAACTGTAATGTCAATCATGACCTTAAAAGCTTTCTAGAAGGTTGTAACAGAACCCATGAGCACCACACCAGAAACAAATACCTATTTGATATTCCAAGAGCACGACTTAACCAAACTAGCAATCTTCTACAAATCAAGGGACCCAGAATGTAGAATGACCTTCCCAATCATGTCAAAGACTGTACCTCTCTCAACCAGTTTAAGTGAAAAACTAAATTCTTCCTAATAAATTTCATGTAACCTACCTTACCCTCTAAATGTCAACCCATGTCTTGCTATTTTCAACCAATTTTGTTTGTTGACCAACTTGTATAATTGCTGACTGCTGCCATGTCCACCCCCCCCCCTAACTTTTATACTCCTTTTTCAACACAATTTATACTTTAATCTCAATTAGTATTAAGTTTTAGTCCAAGTGTTGTTTTTCCCACCACACCTTGCCCGCAACACTGTGTGTATTAGTCGCTTCAGGTATTGTATATACTAGCTCTATCTATAAATCCAACATTATGTTTTGTAACTCATCTTCTATGTATGTAATTTTACCTGAATAAACATTCGAATTTGAAATTTGAATTTAAATTCGAATTTTATTTGTTGTAGTCTGGGGTTAGCTCTGAGAGCGATCATTCCGTCTTCTGTGATAGTTGGAGTGGTGCTCTGTGGTGGTCGTGAGGGGGGGACTATGGAGGATTGACTGAAGGAGTTTTGCCTGGTGTATGGTAAGAACACTTTAGTACGACTGTTTCTTGACGTTGGGGAAGCCTCAGGACTACGGGCTGAGAACGGCACTGTGAGAGAGGATTTTCCGGAGTGTCAGTTGTGGTAGACGGGTGTCTATTACCTTGTGGTAGACGAGTGTCTATTACCTTGTGGTAGACGGGTGTCTATTACCTTGTGGTAGACGGGTGTCTACCACAAAGACACGTCTTTTGACAAGCGTCAAAATATCACATTATTTGTGTGACAACATTGAAATTGAGCTGTGTTGTCTATCATTCTGTTCATTTCGTGAGTATAGTTTATTTTTTTATTTTTTCATTGTTTTTCATTTTGTTTTTTAACTATTTTTCTTATATTTCAGTGATGGTAACCTCAGATCATTTGATGTTCCCAATTTTATGATGGGAACTTGAGATCATTTGGGAATGCATCGTTCAAGGGAGTGGGGGATGGTGGGGAGGACGAGGGGCCAGAGGAGGGGGGGATGGTGAAGAGAGCTGGGAGACAGGGAAGGTTGCTGAGGCTCAGCGCACATGCGTTGTGGTGCCACAGCAACGCGTGGCCGGGTGCAGCTACTGTGTATATATGTATATATATATATATATATATATATATATATATATATATATATATATATATATATATATATATATATATATATATATAACTCTCCAATCTGGGGTATGTGATAGCCTAGATATGTTGGAGTGTTGACTTCTGCTTGACAGTGGAGATCACATGGTTCTAACTTAGCAACAAAGTACGCTTGAAGAAGGGGTTGTGAGCGTATTTCAGGAAAGCTCTACGATCACTGACCAAGTATTGTTTAATACCAAAGTTGCATCATCTGTGAGGCTCTTCCCGTAAATAGAGATTGATACAAGTTTGAAAACTTTTTTTATCGCACAATTGGTACTGGCGCGTTCCTGAACATTGGTTTCCATGAAGTCTTTTAGGTAGGTCTCCTGTTGAAAATCGTAGATGTCGTGAACTTTAGCTACTTCTAAGCCGATGCGCATGAGCAACTGTAACAAGTCCAGACTGACTAGGTCATCTTTCTAAGGTAGGTGTGAGGCGATTAATTTACGTTATTTTTAGGCATCTGGCGTCTTTCATCTGTAAGAATATTCTTACTGTAAGGTGAAATATGATCCCCTGTAATAGCGTGGGAAAGAACTAGGGACAGCTCGCCTGTGTATCTGGCCACCTCTGGACTAACCTGCAGTGTATCACACAACACCCAGTAACCCTTGGCTCCGTCACAGGGAATATTCTCCAAGCCGCACTCTAACAGTACCTCACACTCATTGTGAAACAGCTTCCAGATCCCACCGCGAGGGAGCAGTTCAGTCATATACGCCCCGTAAAGACTGTTAAAATCCAGGTAGATGATGTAGCTACTATCATCTCCTAGATCTAAGCCCGTGTGTTGGTCCTCCACACACTGTGTACTGTGGTGAACCCGCCTCGGGGATTGTGGCGCAGTAAGTCGTATAACAAGGGCTCCAATACTACATCGAGTTCAACTTTAGAGTTAAGCAAGAATGCATCCCAAGTGAATGAGGACAGGTGAAATGTAGTGGGAAATATCCATTTTGTAGAGAGTGAGCGAGGTATCTCGCCAGACAGTGAACACATCAGCCAATAGTCCCGTGTCTACTTTGAAGTATAGAAGGAGGTACTCTCTGATATTACGACATTGAGTTAGATGGAACATCTTTAATGCCTGCTTATAATCTTTTTCTGACAACTCTTCATCTTTCAAGGTGTTGTAAAACTTATCACGTGAAGGAAGATGTGGTTCATCCAACACACTCATGGATGATAAGTTATCATAGCAGAATGATTGTCTACCCTTTAACAGTTTAGGGGATGGCGTCTTTATCTACTCCCTGTAACATAGCCAATGAGAAGGTGGAAGGCTTCCCACTGTCGATGTGAACCCTAACTATTCTTCCTATCGAGCCGTTGGGAAAGGCTAAACGGTCTAAAAATCGCAAGTTGGTCACGTCGACTTTCATAAACCCTTATAATCCGTCCCTGGCTAATATATCTATATCCGTCGCAGGTTTCTCCTTCACCTCGTTTAGGATCACTTCTAAATCATAGCTGGCGTTGTGTGAAAAAGTGTAAAGGAATTACACAAATTATACATTGTAAATTACATCAATCAAAGTAAGACGCTTTATAAATGTGTACTCTTATTGTGTGATCGTGATGTCGGACTTTGATGAGATCATCCATGTTAAAAGGTTCATCACAGAGCTCACAGGAAGTTTTTGTCTCCAATAAAGCTTGCTGTTGCGGGGAGATGTCGAGTTCATAGGATACAAGTCCTCTCTTGATCCTTGCCCATGAGGATACTAGTCCTCTCTTGATCCTTGCCCATGAGGATACTAGTCCTCTCTTGATCCTTGCCCATGAGGATACTAGTCCTCTCTTGATCCTTGCCCATGAGGATACTAGTCCTCTCTTGATCCTTGCCCATGAGGATACTAGTCCTCTCTTGATCCTTGCCCATGAGGATTCATGCGTGTTTACGAAGTGATTGACTGTGTCTTTATCGAAATAGCTATCTGTCTCGGCAATGTTCATCTGTTAGTCAATGATGATGTACGAATAAGCTACAGCATTATGGAGCGATTCTGTCTTCCCTTTAGGGTTATAGCGATCCAGCAGAGACTCAAAACCGTAAACACAGAGGTGACTAGGTCCATACCCACGTCCATAGTTACAGAAAGTAATCATTGTCTCTGGGGATAACATTTGAGAGTTTGATGCACTTTACAGGAAGCCTCGTGAGCTTGCATACGACGGCGTGAGAGTGAAATAAAACAACAATGACAAAAAGTGTGATGTTTGGGGGTGAGTGACCATTGTTGTGCATATTGGTTAAAGTCTTTAATTATCACCAGATACTGACCTCTTAACGTCAGCAGGGACATGATGTCTTTATATTCACCTCTTCCCTGCCTAGCAAGAGTAACGCCTCAGATTTTCATCCCTGTCAAGTGTATAAATGAACATTCTAAATGCGTTGAGTTTTTCCACTTTTGCGATATCCTCAAATGTTACTGGGGAATTAACATCGGCTGGCCAGTTAAAGGGATTTAGGCACCAGCGAGCATTCACCGATCTAGTGCAAATAGATATAACAAACACAGTCACTGAGAAGGGTGTCGACGAAATACACGCAGACTTTGTTATACAAGCCCCTTGGGAATCTCCGCCAGCAGACTTTAAGATTATGGTTATTGAAGGAAAAAAGAACCAGACAAATCTTCATCTGCTACGTAACATTGCACAAATGCATATAGAAGCAAACTTGACATCCGACAGCTTCACATACTTCACAGATGGATCAGTAGACCAGCAGGGACAAGAAACCGGAGCTGCAGTTAAAGCAGGAAACTCTGTAAATAGTTGGAGGCTCTCAAATGACAGTTCGACTTTACAGAGATGCTAGCCATTCAAAAGGCTTTGGAAAATGCTCTTGTTGAACACCGACAACATGTTATCATATATACAGATTCGAGAACCGCCATTGAAACCTTGCAATAAGAACACATATGTGATAACATACATCTGATCACAAATGTCGTATTATTAATGCAAACACTCAAACGACAAGGCCGACGCGTACTTATCAACTGGGTGCCAAGTCATGTGGGAATAATAGGAAATGACATTGCAGACGAAGCTGCAAAACTTGCAACTAAGAGAAGAAATGTAGACATTTACATACCACAGAGTCTATCACAGATTAAGAAAGTAATTAGAAACAGAGCAATGCAAAAGATGTACAGTGACCACAACACAGCAGTTGCAACATCAGGATCTGCGGGTTGGTACAAGAATTCAACCAACTACGAACCACTTAGTTTGATGAAAGGGAGCAGTAGAACAACAGAAGTACACTTACATCGCATCAGGCTTGGATACCCATGTGCATGGGAAATAGGCTTACAGGTTCCGGAAGATGAGAGGAAATGTCAGCACTGTGGAGAAATGCCCGACAGACCACTGGAACATTATCTAACACAGTGCACAGTTACAAACCCATTATGATTTCAACTTAGATTCAACAGAGCAGAAGAAGTTGTTAAACACATATGGCAAAATCTTACTGAAGCGACCATACGAGTCATAAATACTCATACTCCGCCCAAGTAAAACAGAAACAAGCAACACTTAGTGGGCCATCCAGAGGCTTAGGGCCCGCGCAGGAATATCCCTGCAAAAAAAATAGAGCAAATATTACCTAGTTGAATACCCTTAGCCAGACATGTGTACGCTGCCAGACACTGGATAAGGCATATATTAGCCTCCTCCTCCGGGTTGAAAACAAGCAGCGAACAGCACAAACCTTCTGGGTAGTCCACATGTGAACCTAGTCATATAGGGTGTTCAGTTTGAGCGCAGTTGGTGTAAAACCTCGTTAGACATTCAGCTACAACATTAGACCTATATATACTTAATATACTTTGGTAATCTTAATGTTACATTAAACACTAGTTACAGTCTCATTAACCACGTATACACACTATAATGTTACCGTAATTACTAACTACAGCCTCAACAGATAATTGTAAGTAGGTAATTTGCAGCAACATTTAATAATGTAAACAGGTACATTGTAAGAAAATTTTAAGATTAGTAGGTAATATTATAGTAAAATTTGAGTTTTATCAACAGGTACATTGTAGCATAATTTGATGATTATTTCTAGGTACATTGTAGTAAAATTTGTGTTCAACACAAGCTGTAGCCTCATTAACCACGTATAGACACTATAATGTTACCTTAAACGCTAGCTATAGCCTCATTAACCACGTAAAGGAACCTTAATGTTACCTTAAACACAAGCTATAGCCTCATTAACCACGTATAGACACTATAATGTTACGGTAAACACTAGCATCAAACTCAATATAGATGTATAGACATCATAAATTTACATTAAACATTAACTACAGCCTCATTAACCATGTATAGACAATATAATGTTACATAAAACACAATCTATAGCCTCATTAACCACATATTGACACCATAATGTTACGGTAAACACAAGCTACACCCTCATTAACCACGTATAGACACCATAATGTTACATTAAACACAAGATATAGCCTCATTAACAACGTAGATATACCATAATGTTTGGTTAAACACTAGTTACAGCCTCATTAACCACGTATAGACACCATAATGTTGGGTTAAACACTAGTTACAGCCTCATTAACCACGTATAGACACCATAATGTTGCCTTAAATTTATTTATTTTTATTATTTAAATATATACATGAAGGTACATTGGGTTTAAGAGAGTACATAACATTGGTATTTTACATTCTTGTAAAGCCACTAACACGCATAGCGTTTCGGCCAGGTCCTTAATCTAACAGATAATTTTAATTAAGGAATTTGCGGCAAAAATTTAAAATCTTAACAGGAACATTGTAAGAAAATTTGAAGAGGATTAGTAGGTATTATTATAGTCAAAATTGAGGATTATTTCTAGGTACATTGTAGTGAAATTTGCGTTCAACGCTACTATAGCCTCATTAACCACGTAAAGGAACCTTAATATTACCTTAAACACTAGCTATATCCTCATTAACCACGTAAAGGAACCTTAAGGTTACCTTAAACACTAGCTACAGTTTCGTTAACCACTTATAGACACCATAATGTTTGGGTTAAACACTAGCTGCAGACTCATTAACCACGTATAGACACCATAATGTTTGGGTTAAACCACTAGCTACAGATTCATTAACCACGTATAGACACCATACTGTTACATTAAACACGAGCTACAGACTCATTAACCACATATAGACACCATACGGTTACATTTAACTCTAGCCTCATTAACCACGTATAGAGAGTGCGGTCTGCTGCATGATGCGAGCAGGACGTGTTGCTCCACATCTTCGTGTTTACAAGTGGCTGCTGCAGCTGGATGTTGTGAATTTGTTCTAGACTGTTGCAGTGATGCAGTGCCTTTGTGTGTGAGGAAATGGCTGAGGCGGTCTGCATAAGTGATGGACGATCCT
>WNGS01154440.1:0-12841 GCA_020271785.1 Procambarus virginalis
CAGTAGTTGCTCATGCTATTTCTGATAATGTTAAAACAATACTGAAACCCCACTAACGTAAAACCATCGCCCATAGAGCACACCCCGCACTCCACCACACATAGAGCACACCTCGCACACCTTGCCCTCAGCGTGTAGTTCTTATCTAATCAAATACTCAAGTGCAAGATGAAGTTTAAGTAAAGTTCAGAGGCATGACACCAACTGTGTCCCACGAGTAAGAGGTTTGATTATGAGGAAAGGCTAACTGCAAATAACCCTGTGCACTGGAAAACAAATATTTCAGACATGATTACCACCCACAAAATTCTAAAGGAAATGATAGGGGTAGATAAAGGCAGACTATTTAGCACGGGTGGCATATGAACAAGGGGACACAGGTGAAAACTTAGTACCCATACGAGTCACAGTGACATAATAAGAACTTTTTCAGTGTCAGAGTAGTTAACAAATGAAAAGCACTTGGAAGTGCATTTAGGTGGAGGCTGACTAGAAGCTTCGCCCTCCATCACAGAGTACACCTCGCCCTCCATCACAGAGTATACCTTGCCCTCCACCACAGAGTACACCTCGCCCTCCACCTACTGCCCCATCACAGGTACCGCTCACACAGAGCACTCGCCCTCCACCTGCACCACACAAAGCATGAAGGCTGGAGCAGTGGTGGTGGAGTTGGTAGAGGCCGTTGATCTCAGCCTGGGCTCACAAAGTTATGACCGTCAAGGGCGTCTCTTGGTCACTCCGCTCCTACAAGTTGACCGCACTCTCACCAACACTCATCAACACTCTCCCTGAATTATCAGATTTGTTGTTTTGTATCGTCACATTGTAGTGTCAATAAATATGTGAGTAGCCTTGATCCTCCCCTAACTCTCTAGCACAGTATTAAACCTGCCCCTACTCCCTTACAAGTATAAAACCTGCCCCTACTCACACAGTATTAAACTACCCTCCGCCCCTACTCTCTTAAACAGTATTAACCCTGCCCCTACTCCTACTTACTCATGCCTAATCAAATTTTGCTACAATGTACCTATTCATCTTGCCTGATCTATTAGATTAAGGACCTGCCTGCCGGAAACGCTATGCATGTTAGTGGCGTTGAAAGAATGTAAGAACACCAATGTACCTTCTTGTATCTAGACAAATAGAATAAAACTAGTGTGTTAGAGACTTCAAGAAGGGCATAAGTGAAGTGGCAGCAATACTGGAGTGGAGTGCGTGCGGGTGCTGGAGAAGACGACGGCCAAGGATCGGAAGTCAGTAAATACTTGAGCAGACCGCTCGCTGCCTGCGGTCAGGTCCACCTCAGCGAGCACCCCACACCTCCCAGCCCACACACCCACACCCCTTCCTCCCTCTCTCTCTCACACACACACAGAGGAGATGGTAACAAGGACAAAAAAAAAAGAGATGGTAACAATGAACAGCAATAGATGAAGAGGGCATCGGTGGACGCTCGAGAAACAGCTGAGTTGTTTTTAAGTTTAGTTCATTTATTATGCACCCCATACCCATCTGTGGGGGTAGTGGAAAAGGGTTACAGAGGCACATAATGGGCTCAGGGACTGAACCCCACAATTCATTTAGCTAAGCAAGTTACTATCATGATGAGCTAGTTACAAAATTCAATATAAGTCGTCACATCAACAATGGGTTCGAGATCGACCCAAGTACAGGTTCTAAATTAAGCAACTGACATATGTGGAGAGCTAGTGTCACAATTATATGTTTGTCCTGCACACCGCTCCCGATCCAGTGGGCAGCGGTGGATACAATAGGTTACAATCACTAGTTACTACCTACAGTTAGTAGCAAACTGGGGATATTTGGCTAAAATTTCTGGTAGCAGATCATTTTGAATGAAATATTTACACATCGCTGGAACATTGGTCATAGAATTGTCTCTAATTCACGTATCTTTTCGCACTCCATCACATAGTGACGGGGGTGTGCGAATAATTTTGTTGACAGTTTACATTTGGTCAGGTCTACATCGGCAGATAATGAGAATTCCCCACCACTGCCTGCTCTCAGCGCCCCCCCCCCCTTCTCAGCCCTTCTCTGCCTGTGTGTCCAGAAGAGTTCTTAAGGTATAGAATACAAATGCTGATGGAATTACAAACAAAGCAGAGGGAATAAAAGAAAGGGTTAGTGAAACAGAACCTGATGTATTGCAATAGTGGAAACAAAGATAATGACATATGATCTTGGGTGAAATATTCCAGGGCCATATCAAGTACTGTATTAAGGAAAGAAAGAAGCAAATCACTTAGGGGGACTTGCACTCTTGGTAAAATTAAAGTGAAAGGAACATAAATTTCAAAATACAAATGGTTACGCAGGCTCCATCAGTGGAACTCCGGCAGCAGATGAGAAGAAAGATAGTGGTCCTGGCAATTTACAACTCTTCAGCAACAGAAGAATCAGACAGGGAAATGATGATGACAATAAAGCATGCACAGATGAACTACATAGAGCTGGTGGTGACTCAATTGTTATGTTGTACCCTCTACTGATGTACCCTGGTCCTACATCCTCTATTTAAATTGTATGCACTTGTCAAATTATATTTTTCCCTCAGTATCTTGTATGTAGCAATCATATCTCTTCTTTTTCTTCTTTCATCTTGTGCGGTTGAGTTTCCTTATCCTGTTCTTTAGCTGACCCTCTTTACTGTGGTATTACTCAAGCTGTAAACCTCTATAATTTCTCAAGTTTTCCTGTATACATCATAAAGAAGCGGCATCCATGCCGGTGCTGCATACTTCAGTAATCATTTATATATATATATATATATATATATATATATATATATATATATATATATATATATATATATATATATATATATATGGATTTAAAAAGACTCCTTCTAATTCTTGATTCAGACCGATTGAATGATCCGAATTCAGATTCTTCAATGATCGTTTTATGTGTCGATTTCTCATATGCCGCTGATGCTATCCTGTTCCCATGAGATTTGATTATAGTGTTGGGATTATATCCACTATTGCGTTCTGCACTTGCCTCTTCCTTCAGGAATAATTTTCTTCGGGTTTCCTACCTCTCCCATTCCCACCGTCATTACTTTACATTTGTTTGAATTGAATTCTAGCAGACATTTATTTGTCCACTTCTGAAGTTTGTCAGGGTCTTCCTAAAGCACTTTATAGTCCTCCTCCATTCTTACTCTTCCCATTAACTTTACATCATCTGCAAACATTGACATGCACAAGTTCTGGCTGGACGTTAACATTAATTAGAAGCAGTAAATGTCCGTGGAGAGGCCCTGGGGGCCCACCTGACCGTTGTGGGTAAGGTAGGGGAGGACATCTCTGCGGTGGAGAGTCAGCAACCGCTCCTACCTTGTTATTTCCGGTCATTGTCATGAGCTCCTGTCAGTTTTCTCCTTGAGACAGGTCTACCCATGGGTGAGCCTGGTGTGGCCACGAGGGAGTCAAATGTGGCCACGGTTGAGACAGGTATGGCCATAGGTGAGTCAGGTGTGGCCACGTGAAAGTCAGGTGTGAATTAAGTTAATCTGCGTTAATGTATCTCTGGTGCTAAGGTTGGCTTTGTGTCTAGACTAGACCCGTTCCCCATGTTTATTATTGACACTGCCTGCCATTATGCTTGCTCCACCTTCTGGCCTCCTACCACACAAAACGCTGTGCATCTTCTTAGTGGCTCTGTCACTCTCTGCCCATCAGTCACCACAATCTGATGAAATTAATTACTTTGCATTTGTTTGGATTAATGTCCAGTAACCATCTGTACACCCATATCCTATGTCAAGGTAGGTCCTCCTGTAATATTGTGCAACAATGGCATGTTGGTCCGACCAACTCTTGTAGGTATTATTTATGTAAATTAGAAGCAGTATTGGTCCAAGTATCAAGCCCTATATGAACCTCGCTAACCAGGTTCCTCCAGCCTGTCACATCCTCTCTTACTGCGGTGCATTGGGTCAGATTTCATTGTTTTTCTTGACTGTAATTGAGAGAATATATATAATTTTAAATATATTTTAGAAACGACAGTTTTTAGCAATAGTTTTTGTTGTCAATAACATCACAACACAGGTTGACATGTATACAGGATGAGGAAAGGCGAGTAAAATTGGTTATATAAAGTTAATTATGTAGTTCTTATTTTCTCTTTTAAACTGGTCGAGAAAAGTACAATTTTGTATCTTATTAGGGAGGTCATTGCACAGTTTAGTACCTTTGCAGAGCATTTTTGCTTTGGTCAAGTCTCACTCCACTAAATATTCCCCGTATGCTACGCATAAGGGATCTATTACAACCCCCTCTATATATAGTCCTGTGGATATTCAAGAAGACTGTAAAGCGCATCTACCTCTATAAATGTTGCGAGTACCTATATTATTGTGTGAGTATAACTATGTGACATACAATTTGCACTTGTGAGTCATAAGCAACATGAGCACAACATGCTAGTAACCTTGACTCACGGCTGCCAGACGTAAAGTGTTTTGTTATCGGTTCCCTTTCAAAACATCACAATTCTTTTATAAACTTCTAGATGCATTTTTATATGTTATGTATTGATGTAAATTATAATAAGTAGTGATATTTATTTATTCGTAACCAAAACAAATGTTTTGGATAATGATGGATGGTGTGACAGTTTGGTTCATATGTACAGACGTTCCTATGGCAGTGTTGCCAGATTGGGCTACAAATAGCGAATTGGGCTACTTTTGAGAGCCCCGCGCTCCCAAATTTTTAATTTCGCTACTTGCTACTTTTTGGGCTAATTTAAAAGCAAGATGTGCTAATTTGGGCTATTAATGTTAAGAATGTACGATTGCGAGTTACATGAAAGTAACTAAGCTATAAATAATTGTAATTAATAATAATTGTAAATATTAATTAATACTAAATAATATTATTTAATAAATTAGTCCCAATTCAATGCAGAGTTTTCTTCCAAGCACAGAAACTTGTAAATATAAATACAAGATAATAGATAGATCGATAAATAAATAGACAACTTTCAAATATTGCACCAAGTAATGGCGAGAGGAAAAAACTAGACAGTATACATTACATTTGAAATTAATAATGGATGAATGGTAATAAATTGGTGTATGTTTGTATGTATACCAGACAAAGTCCATTTAATGGCAGAATTTAGCCATTTTGTGTAAAAACTTTTATATCTCATATTATTAATTATAACAGTAATCGAAAAAAGTCATAGTTTGTATATACAAGAGATGAAACAGAGAGCCATGAGCTAGAGCGATGTGCTGAGTCCATAAGGAGGCGGAGCTTCCAGAAATACCTTCCTGTGATTGGCTGTTGCGGGGAATACCAACACTCTTTTATGAATAAAATTTAAACTAAGAAATAGGTCCTTGTGCACAACAACAAGGTTGTTGTGAAAAAGAACAACAATTTCTGTTTTGCACCTGACAGAAATCTCCATCTAACTGAATAATTTACTCGAATAAGAGGGCAGAGCAGTGTATCATTATTTGTGTCAAGGCAACCCCCAATAATAACGTCACAAGTTAGGTAGCCAGCCCATTTTTATATAACATCTGTTATATCCTGCAATATTTAATTATCACTTTATTAACACTTTAAATAATTAACACTTCACTTTTTTGGGTAAATTAAAGTTAAAGCAGAATTCCATAAGCAGGACTGGTGGGCTGAACTAAGATGATTTACTAAGTGGATGGCACCTATAGCTGATCCCTTCCTGTGATTGGCTGTTGTGTGAATGTCAACAAAGAATATCTACCAATGATATGCCATTTATTATGCACCCCATACCATCTGTGGGCGGAGCTTGGAACCTCCTACCCGAGCACAACAACCCGCCTTATGGGT
The DNA here is from genome assembly GCA_020271785.1 of Procambarus virginalis. Taxonomy (NCBI): domain Eukaryota; kingdom Metazoa; phylum Arthropoda; class Malacostraca; order Decapoda; family Cambaridae; genus Procambarus; species Procambarus virginalis. The sequence goes on from WNGS01154440.1 coordinate 5,868, forward strand.
TGCTGTTTGGCTATTTATAGTGCGTTGGAAAAAACAGATGGCGTTAGTTGTATTTTGTGGGGTAATTTGTTATAAGTGTAATTTGATGTCAACAGATGGCGTAAGCTGTATCTTATGGCCACTGTTGACCAGCCAGTTGATAGTGTTCTTATCTGCCGACAGATGGCATCAGCTGTATTATTATTATTTTAATAATATTATTACATTAATAATAATGTATTATTATTACTTTAAACACTGATCTATACGTCTGGTAGCTTATAATAAGGTTTTATACCATGCTGGTATTAGGTAACTAGAATTCTGCAATTACTTTTTTTATCTACTGTTGAGGATATGTAAGACAAATGTAAGGTTTTGAGGCTAAGTAACGAAGATAGTTACAAGATACGAGCCAGATGGTGTTGAGATTGCAAAAGGGATTATGATAAGAACTTAAGCCAAAAAATCAATGCATAAATGTTCGCAAATATGAGACTGGGATTTATTTCTCGAAAAGTTAGCAATAAAATACGCTTTCTAGTTCTTTATTTTTAAAATTAAGACCAGGGATTCTGTCTAACGAAGCTGCAAGCTAAAACACCGTTATCCTATAATGTTCATCTGTAGCTTGACCCTAAATACTCGTTTATTAAACGAATTTATTGTTAGAGTTCATTAGGAATCATCTTTTTTGAAGGCAGAGTTTCCAACAAATACCTTCCTGTGATTGGCTGTTGCGGGGAATGCCAACGCTTATATGAATAAAATGCAAAATAAGAAATACGTCCTTTTGCTCAATAACCTTGTTGTTGTACAAAAGAACAACACTTTCTGTTTTATACAAGACAGAAATTTCCATCTAACTGAATAATGTAGACCAATAAGAGGGCGGAGGCATTGTATCGCCGATATTATTTGTGTGAGGCAACACCCACTGATGACGTCACAAGTTAGGTAGCCAGCCCATGTTTCTGTAACACTCGTTACATCCTGCAGTATTTAATTATCACTATATTAATACTTTTAAATACTTAACATTTCACTTTTTAGGTAGATTAAAGTTGAAGCAGAATGTCATAAGCAAGGATGGTGTGCTGAATAAAGATGATTTATTAAGTGGATGGAGCCTTTAGCTGATCCCTTCCTGTGATTGGCTGTTGTGTGAATGTCAACAAAGAATATCTACCAATGATATGCCATTTATTATGCACCCCATACCATCTGTGGGCGGAGCTTGGAACCTCCTACCCGAGCACAACAACCCACCTTATGGGTTGCTGTTTGGCTATTTATAGTGCGTTGGAAAAAACGAGATGGCGTTAGTTGTATTTTGTGGGGTAATTTGTTATAAGTGTAATTTGATGTCAACAGATGGCGTAAGCTGTATCTTATGGCCACTGTTGACCAGCCAGTTGATAGTGTTCTCTTCTGCCGACAGATGGCATCAGCTGTGTTATTATTACTTCCGAATTCCCTTTAAACACTGATCTACAAATCCCTTGGCTTATGATAAGGTTTTATACCATTTATGATAAGTATTAGATAACTGGAGTTCCGCAATTACTTTTATTTATCAACTGTTCAGGATATCATCATATAACGTCTGGTTAGGACGTACTGCTCTCGATTGATGAAGATTAAGCCACCCAAGAGGTGGCACGGGCATGAATAGCCCGTAAATACTGCTCTCGTAATATTATTCAGGGGGGTGGGGGAACTATCAAGTGAAAGCGCCAAGCCATTACGACTATATAGCACTCGGAAGGGATCAGGATACGGATTTGGGATGGAACGGGGGAAAGGAATGGTGCCCAACCTCTTGGGCGGTCGGGGATTGAACGCGGACCTGTAGGAAACGAGACCGTCGCTCTACCGTCCAGCCCAAGTGGTTAAGCGTAATATTATTAAAACAACAATTTATGCATATAATAACAGCATTTCACACTAAAAATACTTGGATATATTGAAATTTGGTAGTGAATTCCAATCTAGGAATCTCCTATGACTAAACTGTACTTTTTAATTATTTTTATGTACTTACTACTTATTATTAAATTATTAAGTACTTACTATAATAATTAAATAAATTATTTTATTTAATATTTAAATTAAATGATAAAATAATAGGTAATAATAAATCATTGTGTAGGGGGACAGGCAGCCAGTGTATATATACATGTTAGGCTTATACCAAGGTCCCACAAAGGTGCCACAAAGGTGCCAAATTAAAGACTGGGAGCTGCCGGGGCGGGCCCAAGGGCTGCTGGCGGCCCTGGCCAGGCTGAACTTCCGCGCCCTTATAATCACCATTGTTTAATAATCTTCACAGGGAGAAACAACTGTAAATATAGGAATAGTTTATTACAACATACACGGTAAAGAAAACAGCTCGGAAACTAAGGAAATAAAGCTGCCGAAAAAACATTAAAGTCCACTTCAAGTTCAAGTATGTTTATTGAGACAATAAAAAAATACATCTCAAAGGAATAGAGTAGCTTAGGCTATTTCTACCCCCCCCCCCTTCTACTTCAAGTCCCTCAAGGGGCGCACAATTCAGTGAGTACAAATACACAAATCACAATACAAGAATCCCATTTAACATAGCAGGTTAAAATAGGAAGCACATCATATAAGTGTTACAAGTTATAAGGGAACAAAGATATATATATATATATATATATATATATATATATATATATATATATATATATATATATATATATATATATATATAATATGTGTGTGTGTGTATGTGCAGAAATAATATTAATAAAACAATTAACATTGCGTAGTGTACTCTATATATCAAAATATTATTACTTTGAAACCCATATCATTCACTAAAAAAAGATTGGGCTACTCTTATTACAAGTTCGCTACTTTTAGACCGTCAGCTCGCTACTTTCAGCAATTTAGATCTGGCAACCGTGGTGTGGGCAGCGAGGGACAGGTTACAGTGTGGTGGAGCCCCACACCCAAAGTGTGGGCAGCGAGGGACAGGTTACAGTGTGGTGGAGCCCACACCCACAGTGTGGGCAGCGAGGGACAGGTTACAGTGTGGTGGAGCCTCACACCCACAGTGTGGGCAGCGAGGGACAGGTTACAGTGTGGTGGAGCCCCACACCCACAGTGTGGGCAGCGAGGGACAGGTTACAGTGTGGTGGAGCCTCACACCCACAGTGTGGGCAGCGAGGGACAGGTTACAGTGTGGTGGAGCCCCACACCCACAGTGTGGGCAGCGAGGGACAGGTTACAGTGTGGTGGAGCCTCACACCCACAGTGTGGGCAGCGAGGGACAGGTTACAGTGCGGTGGAGCCTCACACGCACAGTGTGGGCAGCGAGGGACAGGTTACAGTGTGGTGGAGCCTCACACCCACAGTGTGGGCAGCGAGGGACAGGTTACAGTATGGTGGAGCCTCACACCCACAGTGTGGGCAGCGAGGGACAGGGTACAGTGTGGTGGAGCCTCACACGCACAGTGTGGGCAGCGAGGGACAGGTTACAGTGTGTGGAGCCCCAGACCCACAGTGTGGGCAGCGAGGGACAGGTTACAGTATGGTGGAGCCTCACACCCACAGTGTGGGCAGCGAGGGACAGGTTACAGTGTGGTGGAGCCTCACACGCACAGTGTGGGCAGCGAGGGACAGGTTACAGTGTGGTGGAGCCCCACACCAACAGGTGGGCAGCGAGGACAGGTTACAGTGTGGTGGAGCCTCACACGCACAGTGTGGGCCAGTGTTGCCAGATTGGGCTACAAATAGCGAATTGGGCTACTTTTGAGAGCCCCGCGCTCCCAAATTTTTAATTTCGCTACTTGCTACTTTTTGGGCTAATTTAAAAGCAAGATGTGCTAATTTGGGTTATTAATGTTAAGAAGGTACGATTGCGAGTTACATGAAAGTAACCAAGCTATAAATAATTGTAATTAATAATAATTGTAAATATTAATTAATACTAAATAATATTATTTAATAAATTAGTCCCAATTCAATGCAGAGTTTTCTTCCAAGCACAGAAACTTGTAAATATAAATACAAGATAATAGATAGATCGATAAGTAAATAGACAACTTTCAAATATTGCACCAAGTAATGGCGAGAGGAAAAAATCTAGACAGTATACACATTACATTTGAAAGTTGTCTATTTACTTATCGATCTATCTATTATCTTGTATTTATATTTACAAGTTTCTGTGCTTGGAAGAAAAACTCTGCATTGAATTGGGACTAATTTATTAAATAATATTATTTAGTATTAATTAATATTTACAATTATTATTAATTACAATTATTTATAGCTGGTTACTTTCATGTAACTCGCAATCGTACCTTCTTAACATTAATAACCCAAATTAGCACATCTTGCTTTTAAATTAGCCCAAAAAGTAGCAAGTAGCGAAATTAAAAATTTGGGAGCGCGGGGCTCTCAAAAGTAGCCCAATTCGCTATTTGTAGCCCAATCTGGCAACACTGGCCCACACTGTGCGTGTGAGGCTCCACCACACTGTAACCTGTCCCTCGCTGCCACACTGTTGGTGTGGGGCTCCACCACACTGTAACCTGTCCCTCGCTGCCCACACTGTGCGTGTGAGGCTCCACCACACTGTAACCTGTCCCTCGCTGCCCACACTGTGGGTGTGAGGCTCCACCATACTGTAACCTGTCCCTCGCTGCCCACACTGTGGGTCTGGGGCTCCACCACACTGTAACCTGTCCCTCGCTGCCCACACTGTGCGTGTGAGGCTCCACAACACTGTAACCTGTCCCTCGCTGCCCACACTGTGGGTGTGAGGCTCCACCATACTGTAACCTGTCCCTCGCTGCCCACACTGTGGGTGTGAGGCTCCACCACACTGTAACCTGTCCCTCGCTGCCCACACTGTGCGTGTGAGGCTCCACCGCACTGTAACCTGTCCCTCGCTGCCCACACTGTGGGTGTGAGGCTCCACCACACTGTAACCTGTCCCTCGCTGCCCACACTGTGGGTGTGGGGCTCCACCACACTGTAACCTGTCCCTCGCTGCCCACACTGTGGGTGTGAGGCTCCACCACACTGTAACCTGTCCCTCGCTGCCCACACTGTGGGTGTGGGGCTCCACCACACTGTAACCTGTCCCTCGCTGCCCACACTGTGGGTGTGAGGCTCCACACACTGTAACCTGTCCCTCGCTGCCCACACTGTGGGTGTGGGGCTCCACCACACTGTAACCTGTCCCTCGCTGCCCACACTTTGGGTGTGGGGCTCCACCACACTGTAACCTGTCCCTCGCTGCCCACACCACGGTTGCCAGATCTAAATTGCTGAAAGTAGCGAGCTGACGGTCTAAAAGTAGCGAACTTGTAATAAGAGTAGCCCAATCTTTTTTTAGTGAATGATATGGGTTTCAAAGTAATAATATTTTGATATATAGAGTACACTACGCAATGTTAATTGTTTTATTATATTATTTCTGCACATACAACACACACACATATTAATATAATATATATATATATATATATATATATATATATATATATATATATATATATATTATATATATATATATATCATTTGTTCCTTATAACTTGTAACACTTATATGATGTGCTTCCTATTTTAACCTGCTATGTTAAATGGGATTCTTGTATTGTGATTTGTGTATTTGTACTCACTGAATTGTGCGCCCTTGAGGGACTGAAGTAGAAGGGGGGTGGGGTAGAAATAGCCTAAGCTACTCTATTCCTATGAGATGTGTTTTTTTTGTCTCAATAAACATACTGAACTTGAAGTGGACTTTAATGTTTTTTCGGCAGCTTTTATTCCTTAGTTTCCGAGCTGTTTTCTTTACCGTGTATGTTGTAATAAACTATTCCTATATTTACAGTTGTTTCTCCCTGTGAAGATTATTAAACAATGGTGATTATAAGGGCGCGGAAGTTCAGCCTGGCCAGGGCCGCCAGCAGCCCTTGGGGCCAGCCCCGGCAGCTCCTAGTCTTTAATTTGGCACCTTTGTGGCACCTTTGTGGAACCTTGGTGTAAGCCTAACATGTATATATAACACTGGCTGCCTGTCCCCCTACACAATGATTTATTATTACCTATTATTTATCATTTAATTTAAATATTAAAATAATTTTATTTAATATTATAGTAAGTACTCAATAATTTAATAATAAGTAGTAAGTACATAAAAATAATTAAAAAGTACAGTTTAGTCATAGGATATTCCTAGATTGGAATTCACTACCAAATTTCAATATATCCAAGTATTTTTAGTGTGAAATGCTGTTATTATATGCATAAATTGTTGTTTTAATATTACGCTTAACCACTTGGGCTGGACGGTAGAGCGACGATCTCGTTTCCTACAGGACGCGTTCAATCCCCGACCGCCCAAGAGGTGGGCACCATTCCTTTCCCCCGTTCCATCCAAATCCGTATCCTGATCCCTTCGAGTGCTATATAATCGCAATGGCTTGGCGCTTTCACTTGACAGTTCCCCCACCCCCTGAATAATATTACGAGAGCAGTATTTACGGGCTATTCATGCCCGTGCCACCTCTTGGGTGGCTTAATCTTCATCATAGAGAGCAGTATGTCTTAACCAGACATTATATGATGATATCCTGAACAGTTGATAAATAAAAGTAATTGCATAACTCCAGTTATCTAATACTTATCATAAATGGTATAAAACCTTATCATAAGCCAAGGGATTTGTAGATCAGTGTTTAAAGGGAATCGGAAGTAATAATAACACAGCTGATGCCATCTGTCGGCAGAAGAGAACACTATCAACTGGTGGTCAACAGTGGCCATAAGATACAGCTTACGCCATCTGTTGACATCAAATTACACCTATAACAAATTACCCCACAAAATACACTAACGCCATCTCTGTTTTTTCCAACGCACTATAAATAGCCAAAACAGCAAGCTCCGCCCACCATAAGGTGGTAGATCTTTGTTGACATTGCTCACAGGAAGGGATCAGCTAAAGGTTCCAAG
>WNGS01154442.1:0-13078 GCA_020271785.1 Procambarus virginalis
AACACACATACAGTATTTAGGGATATATAATCGAACAAGACTGAACAATCCCTCCAGGGCTATATACATATATATGTTCAGACCCATATCGTACTTGGTGACCTTGGGTGGTCGGTCGTACCCTTCCTTGCACCTAATGGCCTTGACTTCACCCGGTGGACTCGTGTGGGTTCTTATATAAGAGTATTTAAGGAGTATTAAAAATCAAAGAATTTATTAATGCTTTATTAGGTAAAATCACAACAATGATGTATAAGAAGTTAATTATAATAGTTAATAATTGTAGTTATGGATCCCTCACTCTTATTCCTCACTCCCCCCCACCTCCCCATCCTCATCTGAGTAGAATTCTGACGTCTCCCCGTCTGTGGTGAGTGGGGGAAGGCCTTGACCCCCACCCCCCTCTCTTGGGGGTGTGGGGTGAGTTGGGTGGTGGCCTTTTGGATGAGTTTCCCCCCCAGTCACATCTGAAGTGTTCTGGAAAGAGATGTGGAAAATAATTTATGCTGGTTAAAAGGGTTTTTATAGCATTATATGTTTTTATTAGAAAAATATTCTATTTCCTTCTAAGAACAGCTAGTACATACCTCTCTCCCTGCAGGGGCGACCTTGAGTCCTCTACAGCAGGTATTGTCAATTAGAGTACGTAACAGCATCTTGGTTGGGGGAGACCTCCCTCGTAGAATTACTACTTTACAAAAGTGGACTGGTCCCAAGAATTGTACTGGGGGGAAAATAAGGATGTAAAATAGAGGATGTACAAACTTTTTATTGTGGGAAAAAAAATAAATCTTTACCAGAAAGTGAGGGTAATACTAACCAGGACCCTCAAGGACTTCAATCTTCCCTGTAGTTTTTTTGGGGGAGACACCTTCCATTGTAGGATGTTTGAGGTTGTTTGTCTTCTGGGGAGGTTGTGGGTGGGAGGGGTTTTTATAGACCGTACTCCCTATTAGGTAGGTTGCCTAGCTAACAAAAATATTCTCTACACCACCTATAAGAACCAACCCCTACTCCCCTACAAAATGTCCTAACACAATGTTGTTTCATAGGAAAATATCGTCTCGCATAAGCGAGGGCTCGCTTATCGTTTAATTTTAAAGTAACGCTGGAAAATACTTTATGGAAGTAATGTACCGATGAAGGCAACCCCAGATGACTTATTCTGTGAACAAACATGATGCAATAGAGCCCACAAGCGAGAGTAAAATCGCTTTGGAGTCTGTACCACATCCCATACACCTCTGTTATTTTGTTAGTTTTAATAAATCCTTGAAAATAATGGCCGTAAGTAACCACCGACATTGCATAACTATCGAAAAAAAACATTCGACGTTTAACTTTATCAACATAAATAGCTACCCAATGACCCATGGTTAATCTACTGTGTGATGGTAAAATATTACTTATGAAGACGATAGGTTTTCTTGACGAGATATTTAAATATTCTATCTCGTCTGCGTTGTAACACCCTAGGTACACAGCTCGATCCCCTAGATTATTTTTTAAATTAATATTTATATCATAACAATTCATTATGTTTTTTAAGCTCGCACGTCACATAGAACAGTTCTTTGTCCGTCGATGGATAGTACTCCTGTCGTTTACCCAAACAGTAAAACCAGTCTGTTATATGTAACACCACTACCAAATTCAAGCTCCATACGCAAGTTGCCAGATTTCTCCACAGGGAGGGAATCTTTTGTTTGAATGGTGCTTAAGTCAAAGGCGAATATTGATCTCCCCTTATTAAAAGTGGCATAGCCTAGTAGCGAATCACGCTCTAACCCTAATGTCTTCAAAGTTTCGTAATAAAGGCGGGAGTAATGGTTGTCGAAATCACCTCCAATTCGGTAAATTGCATTATTGTTTAAATACATAGCAATATTTTTCAGCTTTGCATTTTCAAAATATAATCCATTACCTTGGTGGAGACCAGCGAAATAATTCATTGCTACAACTACCATATATATCTTTTGAGGGATTACTTGCACCCAAGGCTGATCAATTAAGAGGCTGGTTTGATTCCCCGCCAGGACATATGTTTTAGAAATGGTTCTATTGAAAGTATAGGTTATGGGGTCAGGAGATGCTAACAGTGAGCTGTTTAAGGCAAGGTAGGCACTCGGGTAGGGGAACACCCGCGTTACCCATAACTTAGCATAATCCATATGCAGGCGATACTTAGACCCATCGACTACACTTGTATTTATTACCCAAGCGTGTGGAGAGAGCTCCAATCTTAGACGCACATCTATATTATCTAATATGAATTGGTCTAGGGTTGTTACATCCAATACTAGGGAAAAACACATTGACAAACCTTTTTCTTTTAAATTGGTCATAAATTTTTTATCCTTGGCGGTTGCTCCAGTAAAAAATGTATTTGTAAATTCATTAGGAATTATACCGTCATCACTCCAGTCCCTATGAATGGCCCCAATTCTCCCCAAGGAAGACATTTTTGAAGGGGGTAGGGAGGTAATTAATTTAATAAACGACCAATAATTAAAATTAGAATTTGTTTCAACTACCTGCTCTCCTAAAAACACCTGAACACCTTTAAACATGGTATTTGACAACCCATTCACAAATTCCACATAGTCATCCTCTTCCGATTTTGTGGTATCGTCATCTTTCGTTAAAGATATCTTAAAGTCTATAACAATATTAGCTAGATCTAAGAAGGTGCCCTGGGTTCCGGGGATGTGGAATTCTAAGTAATTATCACGCAAGCGTTGATTAATGGGGAGGTTGACAGGTAAAATGTCTATTTGCTGTGTAGAGGCAATTGAACTTTCCACATTACGTATTCTGTTACTTCTAGGAAATTGGTCAATAATACTGGAACTATAATATTCTAATGGAATTTTCATCCCAGCTCCACTAGCCCCCGCCATGATCCCCCCCGAAAAGGTGAAGTATGACTGCTTACGTTAGGGAAAATACGTCATTTTTATACCCAAGACCTCGTTTACATTTTTTATTTTTTTTTTATTTTTTATTCTCCTAGAGAGTCGTTTAATTTTCCCACCTGTTACCAGTTTCTTTCCCACAGTTTTAAGAGCATCAATACCGTGAGTTCTCAGAGCACTCTTTACATCCCGTTTACCCGTTACATCCCGTTCTCTTGCCTCCTGGCTCGCTAAAACCCTGACACCTTACCTTGGCACTTTTTCCCCTGCCCACCTTCGTCACTCTCAGGACTTCATAGAAAGACTGCGCCTGCAACCCTCTTGTAAGATGCTTAGTCTTGATGTCGACTCTCTGTTCACTAATGTTCCGCTCGATGACGTTCTCTCTTTCCTTAGACGGAAGGCGTCAGAGGGCCTCCTTCCTCTCCCACTTCCCACTGACGTTTTCCTCGATCTCATTAGACTCTGTGTTGAATCTAACTCTTTCTCTTTTAACGGTAAATATTACACTCAAACTTTCGGTGTCGCTATGGGTTCCCCTCTCTCCCCTGTTCTTGCTAATTTCTACATGGAATACTTCGAAACTGTTCTTCTTCCTTCTATTGATACTCGTCCCTCTCTCTGGCTTCGCTATGTTGATGACATTTTTGCTTTATGGCCTCATGACCTTAATCTTTTCCAGCCTTTCCTCGCCTCTCTTAACAATCTGGCTCCTTCTATCCATTTCAAAGTTGAGTGGGAATCTAATTCCCTCCTTCCTTTTCTTGATGTTCATATTCACAGCTCTGTGTCTGGGTTCTCTTTCTCTGTCTACCGTAAACCCATGCATAGTGGCATGTACATTCACTTCTTTTCCTACCATCCTCCTTCTGTTAAGAAAAGTGTCCTCGTCTCTCTCTTCCTCCGCGCTCTGCGCATCAGCGACCCTCAGTTTCTTGATTCTGAAATTTCCTTTATCTACAAATCATTCTCTCGCCTTGGTTATCCTTTGCATTTCATCAACTCTGCCTACTCTCAAGCTAAACAAATTTCTTTCATCCTAAACCTGCTTCCAACACTAGTAGCACTGTACTATGCCTTCCCTTCATATCTGAACTCAAAACTTTTACCAATACCTTTCGTCCTCTTGACATTAAACTCGCCTTTCGACAAACTAACACACTTCGTAGCAATCTAGTTCACACTGCTCCTCCTGCTTCTAATGCTGCTGGTGTCTACTCTATTTCCTGTTCATCTTGTCCTCTCCAATACTTTGGCGAAACTGGCCGTACACTGAATGACAGACTTAAAGAACACAAGAGAAGTGTTAAGTCTGCAGACACTAACAATGCTCTCTTCTGCCATGTGAGGGATTCTAATCATCCCATTGATTGGTCTTCCTCCAAAATAATCTTTCCTGCCTCTACTCTTCACAGACGCCGTCTTGTAGAATCGGCTCTTATACACAATGTACCCAACATGAACTTGAGTCCTGGCTTTGTTGCTGTGGACTCTTCCCTTTCACAGTACATACTCAAATGCTCTAATCTTTCTAACAAACGTGACTTAACATAAGCTTACCCCTTCCATTTATCTTTCTTTCTCTTTCCTTTTCTTTCTCTCTTCTCCCCTTTTTCTGTTCATTGTCTTCTCCTACACTCCTTTGCTATCCTCTGCTTATTCCTATGACCTTTCCTTCGGTGGTTATAATGGGAGCTGCCTCGTATGGGCCAATAGGCCTTCTGCAATTCTCATTATTACTACTATTCTCTACACCTTACTTTCCTCCTCACCTCTCTCTTGCCTATTTATTCCCGTTCTCTACCTCCTCATCACAAGCGACTTGAGAATGGTCCAGGACGGACCGAAACGTCGTCGTCCCTTCAACTTCTAGTGTGTGGTCTGGTCAACATACTTCAGCCACGTTATTGTGACTCTTCGCCTGCATCCCGTTTACCACTAGTTAAATCACTAAGAACATTTTTCCCAAAATCAATTGCACTCGGTGTTACAGTTTTCATGAAAAATGGTATGGCCCGTCGAGCCAAGCCAGCCAAGGTCCCAAAAAAACCACCGCCAGATCTGACATAAGGTGCTTGGAATGTGCGTATGTCATTCATCGCCCCCCCTCTCATCCCATGTCTCCTAGAGGGGGGGAGAAAGATCTCCCCAAACTCCCTCTGAGAGGGGGGGGGATGAACGGTACTCGCATACCGACACCTCTTCGTACAATAACCGAAAGTTGTGGTAAACACTTCTATATATATATATTTATAGTTTATATTGCTATACTTTAGGACGGATATGCAAGACCGCCGTAACCGACCTTCCATCTTCAAAACTAACCATTCGCCCAAACTGATCTGTTATTTTAATACTTACTTTCTCCAACGTGTTAGTATTTAATGTCTTGTACACTAGGGGATGAGCCCCTCTAGAATATGAGTCATGATAACTGATTGCGTCCAAGATATTTACAATCTGCCCCCCATATCGGTCCGGCTCGATGACGTTACTATAGATGAGTAAATAATCACAACCTCAGTCATTGTCTGGAGGGAATGAGCCCACAACCTTGGAGGCTGTTGTAATGTCATCTGTTTTTGCCCGATAAATGGTGTATTTGCGACCGCTGTCAAAACCAAGTACATTAGCTATTCTGTGTTTAAATTGAAGACTGAGAGAATATAACGAGCCAGTACCTTCATTATTAAGAGTTGAAGCTAGTAATACACGCTCTAAAGATTGGTCATAGGTGAGGATTGGTTCTGTATTTGGGAAGTATATTTTGAAATCACTCCTGAAACTTAGTTTCATGTCAGTGATTATTTGCCGGCTAATCTCTTCTGTAATGTATTTGATGTTTCTCGATAATATGTTGGTTTTGGGGAGGAAGGTGTAAATTAGATGTTCTGGACTTTTAGAAAGAGTTCCACGTTTAAAAGTAGCATAGATATCTATGGCAGACTCCCCCTCATCCTTAATTATGGCGTTAATTCGTCTGGGTAGAAGTATGTTGACTAAAGCTACCTCATGTTTTATGGAAGGGTTTAAATGTAGTGTAGGGATGGTGTTTGTAAATGCCGAACTTGTGTTGTTGTATAAATCTCCTTGGTCGAGGCTGGTAAGATATACGTAATGTTCCTCGGCCATTGTGCACTTAAGAACTGATTGAGGGAAATAAAACAACACTACTTATATTTTATTTTATTAAAGTACAAAAGGAAATATTTGTTTTAAAGAAACTACAACAGGGGAAAAAGAGTCCCACAACAAAAAAAATTACTTTAAAAGAACAGCTGCTGCTGCTGTTGCCACTGCTGCTGCCGTTGTTGCTACTGCCGACACCGCTGCTGCTGCTGCCGTCACCACCGCGGGAGCTGTTGTAGATGATGCAACTGCTACTGCTGACGGTAGTGGTGCTGCCGCTGTTGCTGTTGTCGCTGCTGTTGCTGTTGTCGCTGCTGCTGCTGCTGCTGAAGCTGTTCGTACCACCGACACCGCTACTACTACTACCGCTGCTACCACAACTAGAGCTGTTACTGCTACTGTCATCACCGCAGGAGCTGTTGTAGATGATGCAACTGCTGCTGCTGCTGTTACTGTTGGTGGTGCTACCACCTCTTCTTCTTCCCTGGGGGTGGTTACAGCTTCCGTTGTTTTTTCGGGGGAGAGGATAACAGGAATATTTCCTGTGACTCTCCATCGAGGATGGACTCGATATGGTGATTCGGGCGGGGATCGATGTCGATAGTGGTTTCGATGCGGCGTTTGACCGCGGCAGATGATGTGGGGGGAGGTGGAGGGGTAGTGGTAGTGGTGCTGGATGTATATTCCTGAAGATGTCTCTTCTTCCTGGGGGTAGCTGGTGGTGCTGGCGGTGTAGAACGAGAAGAGGTTCCTGGGGTGGAGACCCCCTCCTCCACCACAGCGTCCAGGGTGATAGTTGTACTATCACCCTCTCCTCTGGGGTCATCGATCGGGAAGGGTGCCATTGATGGGGTAACAGGTGTGGGGCGTTTTAATATGACAAGTTCCTTGTTATGCTTGCTCAATTCACGGTGAAGAGAGATCAGCATGGGTCCGATGTCCTTGTGCCAGTTGTCCATACCATCACGGGAAGCCCCTAACCCATGGGGCACCACCAGTCGAAACATGGTTGGGCTTCGTATTATGAGGTTGCCCACCTTCGTTAGGGCCTCTTTAAGCCAGTATATGCGATTTCTGGCTGTATCCAGGGTGACGTTGGCGATGTAGTGTGTGTCGGCCGAAGTCTGTACTTGTTCTTGGGCTATAGGGTTGGACTCGAAGGGTGCTCCTGCACCGAATGCAGAAATTAGCGCCACGATGGTGGGTCTGAAGAATAAGACAGGCTCTTCGACCATATCTTGACCGTCAGAGGGTAGGGGGGCTATCTTCACTTCAATGTCCCCTGGGGTAGACCGATAACGTATTGTGGCCCTGTTGACATTAGTCAGACCAACACGTTCCACACGAGCGTAATTGTACGTTTTCCAAATCACACTTGCCAGTCCATAAGGTCGCACAATGGCAGCAGGGAGGTCGTACACAATGACATCGCCGACCCCAAAGGCGTGGGTGTCGGTGATGTCGTCGTCTATCGACCTTATGGACGACAAGGACATGGCGAAGGGCGAGTGTGAGGAGGGTCTCGACAACGATAGCTACAGTGACCAGGAGCGACGGTGGGGGACCTTTAAATACACCTGCGTTCCCCTCCTGGAGGGGGAGGAAAGTAGGGGTGTTGGGGTAGAGCCCACATTCCTCACCTTATAAGCCCATAGACACTCCGCCCAGACTCGAAGGCTGTAACCTGGTCTCGATGTTGGAAGATTAATTTTTCCATTTGCCATATCTCCGTCTGGATTTCCTGGGATGAATATTCTTCATAACGTTTCACCGTTTCCCCAAATGACTTAAAAAATCGTTCTGGGGGAGCACTCAACACAAGGCGGTCGTAACAATCCCACAATGCGTATATCAATCTACTTTTGTGTTCGACATACTTGTAGTACCGTTGAGTAGCAACCAACTTCTTCAATAGAGGAGATTTGTCTTCCACAGTTGCAGGTGGAGGGGGGTTGGAAGCTTGCTCCATGGTGAACACACAACTGACTATAATGACGATTAAGGTGTGGTTCATATAGGTCTTCAATATGGGTCCCAATGGGGTCTCCTATGGATGCCCCCCCCCCCTTTTAACTGTGATCTGGCACGATAATTACGTATGAAGGTCGGCTCTATGCCAGCTACCTTCAGTAAAATCCTTACATCCCCTTGTCAGTTGTCCTAAACTGTCCTTTAGTAAAGGCTAAAGTCTTAATTATATCTAAAATATTTAAATTTCGCACAGGTTTTAATAAATTTCCATGGGAATCCCATATCACCTGTTGGCTGTTTTGTTCAAACATGTTCAATAATGTTTTGACATGTGGAATTTCCTCAATTTTAAAATTCACATTTATTAAGTTATCCAGACTTGGATTTTGACTCGTGATGATGGCTTTATGGGGAGTGTGTCCAGCAACAATTACACGCATTTCGGTGGTAGAATGGAATGTTCCCTTCTTTTTTAAAAAAAAAAAAAGGGGCGCGGCCGCACCGCTCGCGCCGCGTTTTTTGTTTAAAGGACGGCCCCGCGGCGGCGGCGGTGGCGGCGACGGTAGGACCAATGTCATTTAATGGTCGTCTGAGTAAGCCTGCCCGTCTGGAGGAGCCCTTGTGGCAACGTTGGACACATCTTCTTGTTGTCAGGTGAGAGGAGAGAGCGTCCACTCCCCCCACTCCCCCATCACCATCGATAGAGTCACAGCTGGAGTGGTTACAGCTACCGCCAACACTATTGCTTTCGTTTTTTAAAGAGAAGGACTTACTTTCTCCACTGGGGGAGGACAGTCCTTCCTCATTAAGAGGCGGTGATGTGTTCTTGTTTTTATTAAATAAATATTTTTCAGCTATGAATCGTGGTACCAGACAATATTCCTTCACCATTTTTTTTCCTCTCGTTACTTATTTACGTAATTACCTTATTAGGGAGGAAATTAATGATACAGCCAAAGGTAGCAGAGCTGCCAATATAGCACCACCTCGTCTGGAGGTTAGGATGTTTTTCTTTTTGTAGAGAGGAGTTTTCTTACGAGCTACAGAACGAATGTCATTCTGATACCTCTGTAAGCCATTAATTATTTGTGGTTGAACCGGGATGTTTCGTTTCAGAAAATTGGCAAAAATTTCACAAATTGATTCAATTTCCTGTCGTTTTAGAGCCTTGATTAGTTTATTCCGCTTCTTGGGCGATAAATTGTTTAGTAAAAATAACAGTTGGTGATGTTTCTCTACGAGAGAGTCCTGTTGAACTGTCATTTTTTGTTAAATTTGGCAATGTCTTGACCACTAATCCAACTATTGGCAGAATCTGGGTACCCTCTCCACTTGACGAAATATTCTCTGTGTCCTTTCGATGTTTTCCTAGTCCGTAATATCGTTATAGGAAAATAGTCTGGAAGGGACGTTGGGATCAATTCTTGCTCATAAAACATACCACTGACCACCTCGTTGTTTAAATCTTTGATTTTATAGGTTGGGATTGGATGTGATCTGTCAATATGTGACACTAGAAATATTTCTTCTGTATTTTGGGGCCAAAAGCCTTTGTGAAATATATTCCTACGTTTAGCCAATCGTACATGCTGCCCAAGGTGCAGCTGAGGACTGATGGGAGTTATGGTGGAGTCATTGTTTAAATACATGACCTTAAACTGTCTTCGTATATCTTCAATATTTTGCAATTTATGAATGGCAAGTGGAGTATTTTTCAGTGACCTGTGGAATGTGTTGTTGTATACATCTACGGCGGACGGTAAGATGTGAATGTATTTTAATGAATTAGCTTGGGTCATATAACGATACAGTTTATGTTTTAGAGTTTTGATGGCACGTTCCACTATGCTAGATTTCATTTCCGAAAATACACTATATAGTTTAATATTTTTCTTATTCAAATAATTTTGAACTGACCTGTTGTAAAATTCTTTTCCTCGGTCAGTGAATATCCGCCTTACACCGAGAAACTGAGGAGTTTCCTCTAATATCTTCCTTAGGGCGACTAACACATCACTCGAATTTTTTGTTTTTAAAGATTGAGTCTGCATTAGGCGGGAATATACATCAACACAAATTAAAATATATTTAACACCATTATTGTATTTTTGTAAACTACAAAAGTCCCCCAGGTCACAAGCAATTATGGTACGGGGCTTAGGAGCTAATATTTTCCGGCGGGGGAACCTAACTAAATTTCCCCTATGTAAGGTGAAAGATCGCTCTCCACGAAGAAACTCCTTAACATCTGCAATACTGATGTTGGAGTCTTTAAGTCTGGCAGCCTTATACAATTTTTGAATTGATCCTGTGAAACCACCCAAGCTGGAAATGTCATTATAGATGGTGGTAAGAATTGACCGTTTCTGTGTTGTCAGAGACATTTTTATTATTACTTTTGATAAACAATTTCACACTGGCCTTCATTGGCAATGTTCGTTCGTAGTTGCAATGGCTCAGGAACTGTCAGATCGACCAATAAATAGCCATACTCCCTCTGGGATATTGCCCGACGGTATATTTCAACGAAATTATTAATAGTTTTTCGACCATATAACTGTCCACTTAAAATTTCAAGTTGGGTTATATCTCTCTGCTTCATTAATATATAATGGGAACAATTCAGAGTTATTGTCCTGGCATATTTCCCCTGGGGAAACAAATTTTGACTAATTAGAATTACAGAAATATTACTGTGTCTCCCTCGGGTGAAGATATTGGCAATAATTGGACTTTGTATGGCTTCCAGGTATAAGTCATCAATTATATACAAAACTGACTCATTCGAAAAAGGATCTTTATACTCTAATGGGTTAATCAGCTCCTGGGAGAGAGTAACCTTGTTTCGTAGAGAGGGAATGTTTGAAAGGGGATGTTCTGTATTATTTGCAGTTGACACTACAATTTTTGAGAATATTCCGTGGTATTTAACACATACATTTCCTACGAGGGTAGTCTTGCCAGAATTACTGAATCCAGCCACAAATATTCTTGCCGGATGGCGGAAAATATTAAGTTGCTCGCTTGAGACAGAAGCACACCCTTCCATATTTCCCCTATAAATGCTTCTATTACCTGTGGGTGGTTGCATGTATATATATACATATATATATATATAAATATATATATATATATATATATATATATATTAGTATATTTTGGTAGCAGTCTTTCCTGTAGACATATGTTATTAAATATGACCGAAAAAGTAAGATTAATAATTCTAACACGAATTTTCTCAATTTTCCTTATGTTTGTTTTTACTGATGACGGTAAATGAAAAATCAATTCTCCAAAATTCATTCTTTATTTCTTAGTCTGACGCGACACTTGAGCGCGTTTCGTAAAACTTATTACATTTTCAAAGACTTTAGTTACACACACTGAACAGAGTTTAAACAGCTTTTCTTTTTATACCTGCATTTGGGTGAGGTGACATGTTACAATGGTTTGGGGTGAGGTGAGAACAAACACGAAACAATGGGTATAAGCTAAAGGGAAGAATAGATCTGTAACTGCAGAAGGCCTATTGGCCCATATTTCTTGATGTTTCTATATTGGAGCGGAGTCTTGAAGTGGGTAGAATATAGTTGTGCGTTAATTGGCTGTTGATTGCTGGTGTTGACTTCTTGATGTGTAGTGCCTCGCAGATGTCAAGCCGCCTGTTGTCGCTGTATCTATCAATGATTTCTGTGTTGTTTGTTAAGATTTCTCTGGTGATGGTTTGGTTGTGGGAAGAGATTATATGTTCCTTGATAGAGCCCTGTTGCTTATGCATCGTTAATCGCCTGGAAAGAGATGTTGTTGTCTTGCCTATATATTGAGTTCTTTGGGGCTTACAGTCCCCAAGTGGGCATTTGAAGGCATAGACGACATTGGTCTCTTTCAAAGCGTTCTGCTTTGTGTCTGGAGAGTTTCTCATGAGTAGGTTGGCAGTTTTCTTGGTTTTATAGTAAATCGTCAATTGTATCTTCTGATTTTTGTCTGTAGGGATAACGTTTCTATTAACAATATCTTTCAGGACCCTTTCCTCCGTTTTATGAGCTGTGGAGAAGAAGTTCCTGTAAAATAGTCTAATAGGGGGTATAGGTGTTGTGTTAGTTGTATCTTCAGAGGTTGCATGGCGTTTCACTTTCCTTCTTATGATGTCTTCAATGAAACCATTGGAGAAGCCGTTGTTGACTAGGACCTGCCTTACTCTACAGAGTTCTTCGTCGACTTGCTTCCATTCTGAGCTGTGGCTGAGAGCACGGTCGACATAAGCGTTAACAACACTCCTCTTGTACCTATCTGGGCAGTCACTGTTGGCATTTAGGCACATTCCTATGTTTGTTTCCTTAGTGTAGACTGCAGTGTGGAAACCTCCGCTCCTTTCCATGACTGTTACATCTAGAAAGGGCAGCTTCCCATCCTTCTCCATCTCGTAAGTGAAACGTAACACAGAATTCTGCTCAAACGCTTCTTTCAGCTCCTGCAGATGTCTGACATCAGGTACCTGTGTAAAAATGTCGTCAACATACCTGCAGTATATGGCCGGTTTCAAGTTCAAGTCGACTAAGACTTTTTCCTCAATAGTACCCATGTAGAAGTTTGCAAACAGGACGCCTAGGGGAGAACCCATAGCGACCCCATCTACTTGCTTATACATGTGCCCATCCGGGCTCAAGAAGGGTGCCTCCTTAGTACAAGCTTGGAGTAGTTTCCTCAGGATATTTTCTGGCATGTCAAGGGGACATGCCAGAAATTTTCTGGCATGTCAACAGGCGGCTTGACATCTGCGAGGCACTACACATCAAGAAGTCAACACCAGCAATCAACAGCCAATTAACGCACAACTATATTCTACCCACTTCAAGACTCCGCTCCAATATAGAAACATCAAGAAATATGGGCCAATAGGCCTTCTGCAGTTACAGATCTATTCTTCCCTTTAGCTTATACCCATTGTTTCGTGTTTGTTCTCACCTCACCCCAAACCATTGTAACATGTCACCTCACCCAAATGCAGGTATAAAAAAGAAAAGCTGTTTAAACTCTGTTCAGTGTGTGTAACTAAAGTCTTT
>WNGS01154443.1:0-11726 GCA_020271785.1 Procambarus virginalis
AGAGACCAAGTAGCGTTGCCAGCCAAGTGCAGAGCGGCAGTGTTGAGTCCGTTGCACACGCTGTTGACTCTGCGGGTCGCCTAAGGGTGACCACGATGCGACGTTCAACGTCGAGAGAAGTGGCTGGGCAACTACAACATCTTTTCTCTTGGGTGAGAGGCCCAGAGAAACTGGCTGACAGTGGAAATATATTCGGTCTGAGTGTTTCAGACGAACAGTGACGATGGGGGAGTGATGCAGATTCGGTCGTCGCCCTACCGATCGCAGTCGAAGGGGCGGTCGGAAGATCCACTCCACCTCGGAGACAGCTCTGAGAATGTTCTGCATAGAGGAGGAAGACGAGTGGGAAGAGACGGTGGACCCCGTTTTGTTGCTCGTTCGTCAAGTAGTGGCAGAACCGTTAAACTTCTCACAGTTCCAGCTGGTGAACGGACACGAGTGTGGAGCCCTCGGTCCGTAATAGAAAAGCAGTGGACGCCCAGGATGACCTTGAAGACGGTCTGCAGACACATGAGGAGTGTCACGCATTGGCGGCTGCATACTGGCTGGAAGTCAAGCTTTTCAGTGGAAAGGACAACGTAGTCGCAGATGCGTTGTCCCGCATGCACTAACCAGACATGACTCTTATTTTAAGGGGAGGGGTATGTGACGGTGTTCCCCCCCTTCTAATTCTCCCACGCCTGCTGTAAGAGTCATGTCCACTATTCCCGAGCGTTCTCTACATTGCAGGCATCAGTTGAACATATGTGGGAGAGAATAGTATTCTCGATGAGCCGAGAAATTCGTGAAAGAAGAATATTTTGGCCTGTGGGATAGGCCCTTTAGGGAGCCAAAATGGCGCTGGCGAGTCTGTTCTCCCGCCAAAACTGTGTGACGTCAGTGTCGCCAGATTGGTCACCGTCAGCGACGTGGCACTGGGAGCCAATGAAAACCTACTTTGGAAAAAGTGACATCACATAGGCAGGGGGAGTCCAGCCGTAGCGGCGCTTTCGCGCCATCAGTCTCACACGACGCGTCCGAGAGGCAGGACGTGCGACCGGTCATCCTGTCTGAGTGACGGATTACCGAGCTCCGGTGGATAATAAGCATCTCCTGTTGTTAGCGCGCACTCTGTGAGGTCTTCCTGCAACCCAGATGTGGCTCAGATAAGGAATTGACAGAATATTGAGCAACAAGTGCTCAGGGACAGGTGCGTTGCAAGAAGTGGGCCGGGCACTGACGCGTGCAACGTCCTTGACGGTTCACCAGAATAGGAGACAGTTTAGTGGCTGGGCCATTCTGCCGTGAGTGAACCGGGTTGACCGCCTGGTCAACCAGGTTGAACGTGTGATCGACGATCCTGTCAAGTTTGACAGTAACCCCACCTTCGTGGAACCCTACGAGTCAACTGTTGGATGCAAGCACGTCGAGAAGTCTTCCCAAATACCTAGTGACATACCTAGACGACGAGGGAATTGACAGTGTAGTGAGCTTCAAGTGCTCTGAAGTCGGGTGCTGTGCGTGTGGAGCTTAAGCAGTATCGTCTGGGACGGCTGATAACTTCACAGTGACTTCGTAGTGGTGAGAGGCAGTTCCTCTGGGAGTACAGTGACAAGGGACTATTTGGGAAACGTACGACGACCGCCGAGACGTAGGCTGGCTGCCGTAGTTGGGAGGAAAGTTGACGGCCAGGAGACCGACTTCAACCCTGCAACAAACTGGAGAAGCACGGACCTGCAGTGTACAGAAAGCGGCGAGACGCGAAAATCCTAAGGCGTTGGCTTGTGTTTCTGGAGTGTGTACAAGGCAAGAGCCTGGACCAGGAGCTACAACCCAACTGTCATCCTAGGATAGGTAAAGTAGGTGTTTACAGTTACCCTCCCATTTCCCCTTTAGTTAGCTATAGATATTTGTCAGAATATTTTATATGTCGTGAGCAAGTCTCACCTGAGTCTAAGTCACAGAGAGCACAGTGTGTGGTGAGGCTACCCAGAGTACTCACAGTATCAGTTTACATATATCTATGTGTGGGTGTGTGCAAGCACCAGGATTCATTAAGGAATATACTGTGATTGTAATTAATTTCCTGTGATTATTATTATTATATATAGTAGTAGTAAACCAGATTTGGTGTTAGGCTATGAGCCCAGAATTTATATAAATGCCTGTGTATTGATCTCCATGATTTATTGATATAAATGCCTGTGTATTGATCTCCATGATTTATTGATATAAATGCCTGTGTATTGATCTCCATGATTTATATATATATATGCCTGTGATTCGATCAATGATTTATCTATGTACAAGCCTGTGTACTGAATAATATCATATACGTGAAGTGATTGCCAGTGATAAATCTTTTTAAGAGGAAGTATAGATTTAAAGATAAGTTCAGTGATCAAGCGAGTGCATTCACAGTACATATTATTAAGAATAGAGTAATCTTTTGGTATGGTAAAAAGTCACTGTGAGTGCAGTGTGAATAAGATATTGATCGTGAGGCCAGTGAAGTGGTGTATCGCAACCCAAAGGAATCATAAGTATGTCATGTGAATGTTAAATACAGTGTTTTGCGAAAAGTTAAATAAACGGGGATCGTGACAGAATTAGTAAACAAGTACTAGTCTTTTCTCACGGTCGCGAGGGCCCCGATCAGCTGATATCTGACAGGTGACGCGAGGGGCTGCCGGATGTTGCCATATCGATGGGCCCAGATTATTTTGCTGCGGATTGAGCAACTGTTATACATTGATCCTGATATGTTTTTTGATGCATATATGTTTCTCGTTGTCTTTTAAGTAAAAAACCAAAACTCTTTGGTGTTTGATATCATCCCCTCCATTTATCTTGTGACCGCCAAAAGGAAATGGAAGAGTGACAGAAGTAATTACTTGCCTGAGACCAAACTAGTCGAAATTGCTCTTACCACAATTACCACAATTACACCTCACCACTGCAGTGTTACTGGACACCTAAAAACACCAGTTGGCGACCTTGAAGGCTGAGTGATAGTTCTCTGCCGGGGCGGGCCACAGATTGAGGGAACGATCTGTGTCTCCACTCATCTTACAACTTAAGGCCGGTTGTGAGGTCGACTGGGGTACTCTCCTGGGCGGGCAGTGGAGCCTAGAGGATCGAGGGAAGACCCGTAGAACGACGGCGAGTAGGGGTTAGTATCAGAGCAACCACCTCGAGAGGAGATCCAGTCTACCGTTGCTCTAACCCTTCACTAACACGAACCGTGCACCCCGACAGTATGCACGACCATAAGATGGACAATACACTTTGGACAATAAGGAGCAGGGCGGCGCACCATTAAGTGCCCGTGAGTTAAACGTGTATGGCCAATATGTAACCTCTCCTGAGCCGTTTCCCACTGCCATTTGCTGTGCTAGGAGGAAGGCCATGGGGACATGCTACACTTACAATGGTCAAAGATTGAGGAATGAATAACCGGGTAGAAGTCGGAGTAAGGAACACCTTTAGGGGAGATGTGATAAGTGGGGCCACTAAGGTGGACGCTGCCTCCTTAGTGGCAGCGTCCATCAGTAAGGCTGGAAACCAATTAAAACTCCACTGTCTTAAACCTGTTGGAGATAAGAAACTTCCAATGCTGAATTTCGACTATAACAAGATGGATTGGATTAAAGAACTCCAGAGCCATGAGAGTGCTGTGAGAGTCAATTACAACAACAAAGGAAAATTGACAGTGAGAAAATAGTTGACGAAGAGCATACAAAATATAACGTTCTGCCGTGAAGATGCTAGTCTTTGGAGGCAGGTGACACATATAGGTGTTTTCAGGAATAACAACAGAGTACCCTACACCATCTGCAGACTTAGACACAACTGTGAAGGCGGAAATGAAGTGGAGGTGGGGAAAAAAGTGTGCAAGGAAAAGGCGTTTCAGAACTGTTGGAGGGGTAAAAGCTTTAGTCACGTGGGTAAAGGTTTTACAAAACTTAGGAAGGGAACCCTCCACGGGGGCAAGGAGGAAACGACAGGAGGGGAAATAACACGAACAGATAGAGAATCTTGCGTGCGAGACAACCGTAAAGAAAGAGGTAGGTGGTGAAAGGTAATAGGACCCACTGGAGGGGTTAAGGTCAAAGTATGACATTAGCGAGAGTGAGGATGTTGAAGGGGAGCGTGCGTCTATCAGCTCTCCAGGAAGTATGGGACAAGACTTACAGTAAGTTGAGGGCCTTAGAGCATTCAACTCGGAGGTAAGAGATATTGGGGCGACCAAGACAATCGAGTGTCAAAGATTAACCCCAATATCTTAGCAGAATCTTTGTACAAAAGGGGGATGATCATAAAGTGACTAATGAGGACGAAGAACGACCTGCTTCTGAGTAAAAGTCATAGCACAAGTTTTAGTTGCAGAGAACCTGAAGCAATGATTGGTGGCCCAAGACGACACTGTATCAATCGCAAGTTGAAGCCGCCATTGGAGGAAAGGCGAGTTATCACCGATAACAAAGGGTAATATCGTCAACATAGAGAGCTGAGAAAATGCCAGAGGGAAGGTAGGAAAGAAGACCATTGAAGGCAACAAGGGAAAAGAGTAGTGTTCAGAACACTACCTTGAGGTACACATTTGTATTGCCGAAAAGAGGTAGAGAGAGTGGTACCAAGCCACTCTAAAGGAATGACTAGAAAGGAAGCTTCGGAGGAAGAGAGGGTGATTACCACGAAGGTCAAAGGAACAGAGTTGGGACAGGATATGGTATCTCCAGGGGGTATCATTCGTCTTTTCCAGGTAAAAAAAGGACAGCAACAATGGAGGTCTTCGCAGCAAAGGCAGTATAAATATAGACCTCCAAGTTCACCAAGACATCAGTCGCGCTGCGGCACTTGCGAAAACCTAATTGAGAAGGAGGGCGGTGGTGATAGTGTTCCAAGAACCACACCAGACAGCCATTGACTATATGTTCAAAGAGTTTGCAGACACAGCTTGTGAGGGCAATGGGGCGGAGGTCCGTTGTGGATGTCCCTAGAGAACCTGGAATCCGAATAGGAAGAACAACCGCCACAAGCCAGTCCTCAGGGACTGACGACGACTTCCAGATACATTATACATATTCGGTGAAGCATCTGATAATGAATGTCATCTGATCCCGCCGCCGAAGAACCACAGAGGGCCGAAGAACCACAGAGGGCAGACTAGTGTTCTGAGAGAGGGAGAACGGATAGTTATAGGGTAGCTGGAGATGTGTGCAAAAATCTAAGGGATAAGATTCAACAAGTGGCGTGTGAGTAAGGAAAAAGGGAGGAAGATGAGAACTGGAACTAACAGTCGAAAAGAGGGAACCCAGTTCGGTCGTGACTCACACTAGATCCACCACAATAGAACCACGGAGGCAAAGGACTGGCGAGACATCTGGAACAACATACCCGCTATCTTACAGATTTTTTTCCAGATCTGGGGCAAAGGAGTATCAATCATAATGGTGAAGACATAAGAATTCCAACTCCCACGCATTGCCGAATGGATGATCTAACGGTCCACCACACTCCCCTTCCGAAACAAAAGATAAGAATTAGCCGTCTGTCGGCGTCGGTGTTTCTACTAGGCTGTCCGCTTATAGCGGACAGCCTGAGCACTGTCTGCATTCCACGAGGTAACCCACTTCTGCGCGCCCAAGGAGGTAGTGGGGGGGGGGAGAGAAAGGTATAACCATGAAAGTGACCAGGACGAGCGCCAAGCATCAGCTCTTGGAAACCGACACAAAGCGGTAAAAACTCAGTGATCAGAAGTTGGAGTTCCTGGAAGTTGGCATAAAATCTACGAATATTAACACAGTATACTAAGTAAGATCAGAATCAGGATAAGTAAAATCGGTGTTACGGGGCAAAGGTAAATCTACCAAAGACGAAGTAATCAAGGGAGTGGTAGGATGGACCAGAGGCGGTCTGACAGTCAGGAGTGGGAGGAGGATTCGGAGAGGGGCGGTAAAGGGAATCAGGGGCAGGAAGGACAGAAACAGTGGCCTTCACATGATATTCTAAAACATAAAAAAAAATGCATCCATGTCAACCACTTGAACACTACATAAAAGTCTAGAATATCTCTGTGGCTCGTGGGACTAGTCCAAACGGTCCCCTAAGTGCGGGCAGCACATGGTGTAACTGCCATCTATCAACATGGAGATACCTTGAGACCTGCATGTGGCGATCATGTCCCCCCCCTAAAACTCTTCTGTCTTCCAACGCAAAGGTGACGGAGTTTAATACCTGCAGGTCGGCCTCCGCTCTTAGCTGTAGCTCATACCTCTCAGCTCGGTACTATTCTGGTGGCAAACCCTTTGAACCCTTTCCAGTTTAGTCTATGCTTGACTAGATAGGGAACCCATGGCTGGAGACGCAGACTCCAGGATTGGTCTGACATATGTGTTAGATAATGTTCTGAAAGATTCCTTACACAAGTTTCTAAAAGGCCGTTCTTATGTTAGCCAACCTGTGGTGGTGTATGTGATGTGTGTGTTGTGCTGGTGTGTGTGGTGTGTTGTGTGTGGTGGTGTGGTGCTGGTGGGGCGTGTGCGGTGTGCTGGGTTGTGTGGTGTGTGTGTGTGGTGTGTGTGTGATGTGTGTGGTGTGGGGTGTGTGTTGTGGACTCTGAAGCAGCTTGGAGATAAGGTACATATAGTATCTAAGTGTTAGTAAATTGTATGTAAGATAATGACAGAGACGTATATACTCATCTTATCACACACCTGATCTACCGGTGTCCCCTGTGCCTTACATGGTCCATGTGTCCACTTCTTCGGAAAGGTGCACAGTTGTGCTCAGAGATCTGTGAGAGGTGTACGGTTGAGCTCAGCGATCTGTAAGAGGTGGACAGTTGAGTTCAGATCTACGGGAAAGGTGGGACCCGTGAGCTCAGTGATCTGTGAGGTAGATGGTTGAGCTCAGAGGTAGGACATTACTATTGAAGTTTAACTAGTTATATTTGGGTTCTAGCAGCTACTACTAGTATATAAGTTCGCCCCTGCGAGACGCGTTCCGGGGGGCGGGTTCCTTCCAGCTATTAAGCTGGAAACACTGCACACATGTCTATTAAGCTGGAAACACTACACACTTGTCTATTAAGCTGGAAACACTACACACTTGTCTATTAAGCTGGAAACACTACACACTTGTCTATTAAGCTGGAAACACTGCACACCTGTCTATTAAGCAGGAAACACTACACACCTGTCTATTAAGCTGGAAACACTACACACCTGTCTATTAAGCAGGAAACACTACACACCTGTCTATTAAGCTGGAAGCACTACACACCTGTCTATTAAGCTGGAAGCACTGCACACCTGTCCTTATTAAGCTGGAAACACTACACACTTGTCTATTAAGCTGGAAACACTACACACTTGTCTATTAAGCTGGAAACACTGCACGTGTGTCTATTAAGCTGGAAACACTACACACCTGTCTATAAGCTGGAAACACTACACACCTGTGTGACAGTAACGAGAAACTTGGCTTATCTGAGAATTAGAAAGGATCTTGTGACTGGATATAATTTTGATGCTTCGGATTCTGCAACTTTTTGACTAGTCACCAAAAATATGGTCGCTTTTGTCGCAAAATAAGCTCCATATTTGTGTCATAAAACTAAATATACGCCCGCGTGCTATATTCTACAATTCACTCTACATAGTCTTGCACAGATATAGATGACTGAAAAAATCTAGCGGAATTACCTAGCAACACTTCAAGTCATACCTTTATGCATGCATACTTCCTTCGAAAGCATGCCTATAAGGCAGTAATGATTTATTCTGAAGGGTCACAACGGGTTTCAATACAACATTATTAATTTACTCAAGAAAGATAATGCGATACCAAGTGGTATCATATCTTGTGTCCAGGAGAAGGAGCAGCACGTTTTGATAAGTCTGGCACTATGAGGGATGTGCTGGTCAAAGTGTGGGCGGGGCAGTGGTTGGTGGGCAGTAGTACTGATGAGTCCAATGCCACGAGCCCACGATAGGCAGCCCTTCAACCGGTGACCACTGGCGCAGTTACCTTAAACTTGGTGCGTTACCATACATGAGCGGGAGCATAGTTTGTTACCGGCATCTTTATGCTAGCCGTGGGAGCAGTCTGGTGGTAGTACTCCTCCACCTATTACTGGGGTACGTCAACTCTGGCTCGCCATCTCCTCTCTCCTCCTTGCTCCATTACTCTCGAGCTCTGTCTCTCCAGCCGCATTCTATCTCTACGCCTGAAGGTACTTCTTACCGCCTTTTTAAACTATAAAACACCCTAAAGTTACAGCTTCAATTTGTTCTGGGTTTATCTAGTGTGGTTTTATTTTACAACTTAATATACAGGAGCCAGAGCTCTCAAGTGGGTGCGGTAGTGATTTTCTTCGGTCTCGACGCTCTCGTTTTAGCTTCTTATGCAGTCAGCCTTGTTGTTTTTTGTTAGTTGTACTTGAAGAGTTTTTTGGTATCTTATCGTTTTTAAGTAATAAAACACCATAGTTACCCCTTTCAGCCACCTTGGTAGTTACGAGACGGGTCATCTCAAATGCTTAGCTGGGCTCGATAGTATCTACACTCTTCAAGGTGCTTCTAGAATTGCTTTCTTAATTCTCTACTCCTCTGTCTATATAGTCTCCCATCTCTCTCTCCCTCGGCTGTGTCTCTCTTACTCTCCTCTATGTCTCTCCCGCTCGCCTCTCTCTCTCTCCCTCGCTGTGCCTCTCTTTGTAACACTGTCGGTCTTGTGCTCTCGCTCGCTCTCTCCCCCACTCTTCACACACCACCCCCCCACTTACACCAACACCCCCCCCTCTCTCTTCTCTCTCTCTTTAGTCTCTCTCTCTGTCTCTGTCTCTCTCTCTTCTATCACTCTCTCTCTCCTCTCTCTGCTCTATCTCTCTCTGCTCTCTCTACTGTACTCACCTGTTGTCGTATATTCAGCTAGGTGTTGTGCTTGACGGGGAGAGCATTTGGTCTTTAAGGGGCAGCCCGCGTCTCAACCATCAATCAACTGGTCGTAGCAGGTTCCGAAGCCTACTGGCTCTATATATACATTTGAAAACTGTGTATGAAATCAGCCATCGACCATCATACACTTTCTAAAGCATTATTACTTTATTAACTACTAGACCCTTAACCGATTATTTCTAGTCCTCTGTCTCATTTGGGTACTCAGTTTCACCAGTGTCCCTTTGTGCGTGTACCACACGTGCTAAATAGTCTTTGTCTGGTCCAGCTGTCCATTTCCGAGAAATGCAGTATATAGCGATCATGTCTCATCAAACTCTTCTGTCGTGATAGTGTCGTGGGGTGCAATTCACGTAATCCGTTTATCGTAAATCATACTCTGAGTGATGGAACTAGTCTATTCGAATACTTAGAACATTTCCAGCTTCTACAGCTGCTTGACGAGGTATTGTGGGAGTATGTTGTCTTGGGTGGAATGTATTATGATTTTCGTTAATATAAGTATTCCATAGATAGAAAAAGTTTTCCCAGAGGTCCCCGATGGTGCGTGCTATTATGAGTTATAGTATTAAAATTAGGATTGAGCAAAATCTATTTTGATACTATATCAATTATCAGGATTACATTTATACTTTATGTAAAAAGCTATTTTATTTGTCTGCTTTATCCGACTGATATTAGTAAATGGTTTAACAGTGTTTAGGGAAACGTGAACAGGGACTGTGTAGCGCATCTACTTAGCCGGAGCTGGACTCGTTGTGCACCCGTCCGAGCTGTGCTAGCGTCCCGCGTATAGTTTGTGCTAGCATCGGCTCCTAGCTGTGCTAGCTTCCGGCTCCTAGCTGTGCTAGGTTCCATCTCCTAGCTGTGCTAGCTTCCCGCTCCTATCTGTGCTAGCTTCCATATCTAGCGTGCTAGCGTTCCCGTCTCCTAGATGTGATAGTAACCCGTCTCCTATCGTTCTAGCTTCCAGCCTACTGTGGCAGCTTCCGCTCCTAGTTTGTGCTAGCTCCGCTCATAGTGTGCTGCATCAGGCTCATAGCTGTGCTCAGTCCTTCCCGTGTCCTAGCTGTTCTAGCTTCCAGCTCCTAGCTGTGCTAGCTTCATAATTGTGGATGTCAATTATGCCTGCTGCCGAATTGATCTTTAATTGAGGGCAACAAGAGGTTAATTAATTATAATTCAGATTTAATACATGTAGTTCACCATTGTTCGACTTCATTTTGCTTAGCTCGTCTTTAATTACGGTAGTGTAGCGTAACTGTTCACATGTACACCTAACTACGAAAATGCCCATAATCTAGGATACTTTCAGTTTGTGAGTGAGGAAACAGCTGGGGACTGGCTCGAGAGACGGACACATTGCCATGTAGCGGGTAATGTACAGCGTACACTGTCCGCACATCATCGTTTGTGTAGTTTCTTGTGAGGACCTAGACGTAGTCTAGATAAAACCAATGCTATTTTCCTGTGGAGTCGCTTTAAAGTATACAACATGTGAGTGACAGTGAAGAATAACAAATATTCAGACAGGTCCTACAACATTGTGACTACTCTCTGGGTAGGATGGGCTTTGGTTTTTGTTTGAGGTGTGAACGTTGTTGCGGATGGTGTTGTTGATAGACTTAGGCTGGATGATTCTTGTTGTGGATCACAGGATGAAAGTGCCAATTTAGCAACTCATCGCTTTCATTATGGGATTCCTAACATGGGAATTGGATCCAGTTTAAGGTTTAGGAGTTCCTTTGCCTTTAGCTACGGCTTAAAGATGCAAAATGGGTGGCCACTTATTTCCACGTTGTTGTTCCATGTTGTTTTTGTCGCTAATTGTATTGAAGTGCAGTTGTGATTGAGTATATGATTTCATGTTGAGTGTTTTTTGCAATTATATATGCACACAACACTCCTAGCTGTTATAGCCCAGCTAAAGTTTGGTTGATGATAATAGTCCTTACAGTCTCAATATGCCTGTTAATAGCAAGATAGAGCAGCACCAGCCACTATTATATTCGTGTCCACTGTTCAGATCTTGTGTGAAGATGTTCTAAAAGTCCGGTTGTAATATTTCCAAAGCTGAGTTGGTTTCAGCTACGTGATCTCACAGTTTTTTTATCGTCAGTCAGTTGATATCTAACGCATGATGATTTATTAATCCATAAAAACCTAGTTGGATCGTGAGATATGTTTGTCACCTTAACCCCACCCGTACTGGTAACCTTCATTGCAGCCCCTTCTCATGGAAGCGGATGAGCGGCTGGCTAGTGTCAGCATTGGGGACACCCCTGTTCGGATCTGCAAAATTGCCCGGCAAAAGGACCAGAGTGGAATGCACGTTGGCTCCGCCATGTTGTGACTTATGTGTATAGGTAAAACTGAAGGACATCCACAAGTGATATAAACACAAATCCGTCTTCACACGCCCTCCCTCTGTCTTTGTCCGTTCCGTACCGCCGTCAGTCCAGCCATTTCCATCATCCTCCCAGCAATCTTAAGCTGACCTGTTCACAGTTCTTCTTCTTCTCCCGTCTCCTTCTCCTGTGAGATTGTAAAGGCGTCGCAGAGAGGTTTTAATATGTGATGATAAACTCTAAGTCTCTAAAGTCCAGTAACCAATCCTGGGTCCTCCTCCATTGATCCACGTGCTGGTAAGAAGGCTTTGCTCATTGTCACTTCCGATTTCATTCCCTCCCATTTCGGTGGCGGAATCACCTGTCCCTGCTATGGAGGTTCCCTGGCCTTGATTCTCTCTCGGATGCTTCCCCTGAGGATTGACCGTGACTCCAC
>WNGS01154457.1:0-11122 GCA_020271785.1 Procambarus virginalis
TTGATTATGTTACAGAGTCGTACTAGACTCCATGTTCATATTATTTAACTCATGTTTTATGTTTCTTGTGAGGAGTGAAGGTGGAGGGGCAGGAGAGTGCGTGGCGGCGAGGCAGGCAGCACAGCTCGGGTTCCTTCCCAACCAGTCACTCACCACCGTCGCAAATGTATGTTTTTGTGAGGCAAAATTTAAGGGTGTGCTATGTGTGACCTTTTAGCTCGGAGACAGTTCGCATAAAGTAATTTATAATGAAGGCTCACGTACACACACACACACCACACCCCACACACACACACACAGTAGTGGGTTAGGAGCATACTGAGCCACCAGCACCTTCATACCACTGTTTACAGGTGATATCAACCCGTCCTGAGGCATTGGTGGTCCAAGTAGCTCCGCTCAAAACGGACATTCGTTATTTTTCCTGACTGTGTGATCCAACCTGTGTCTTCTCAACATCAGTTATTATTGTTTATGTAGTTTTATGAATACTTAGACCAAAGGTGGGTTACTTTGGTTACGGCGGTGAAACCTTTAGAGACGTGCAATTCAAACTGAGGACCTGAGCGAAGCACTGTTCGAGGAAAGTTCGAACGCCTCAGTTGCGAGTAATTATATAGCAGCCCGTCTTAATCCAGCCGTCCGTCTTAATTGTCTTCGCTGACGACCTCTGTTCGAATCACAACTCTATTAATCCTTCACTCACTTCAAATATAAATAATCTCTATATATATATATATATATATATATATATATATATATATATATATATATATATATATAAATATATATATATATATATTATATATATATTATATATATATATATATATATTATAACAAATATGTCAAAATTGATGTATGCGTCTTGGGGGACGGGCGCAGCTTAATGAGCGTGGCCTGAGGACAGGTCAAAAAATAGGTGGTTTGGCGGGTGAGTTAACGAGCAATTTGACATTCATTGTTAGGACGGGCTGGGGACATTTTGGTCATTGTTCATGAGGACGAACTGACATGTGAGAATAGTTCGTTCATGGTGATTGGGTCCTGCTGGAACCTTCATATATGAGGTTTCACCTCGTATATGAAACTACTCGGTATACCTCCTCCTCCTCTTCTGTACCTGTTGGTGGTGGGGGTCAGGTATTGGTGTGATGATCCTGACGTTATGGATATCTGTACTAAAGCAGGTGTTTACCGCCAGGGTTGTACTGAGCTGTGTGTGACGCCTCGTGGGATTGGATGCTTCAGTGGTTCAGCTTCAACAAAAGACTTGGATGCTTTTCCTTCTCTCTCTCTCTGAGACTTGGTATTTATGAGTAACTCCGGCGGGCTGCCACACTGGTCAAGTTTTTATAGTGTTGCCTCAGTGTACAGTCCCGCCGGGCAGTCTTATTTTCTGCACTAAGGTGAGGTAATATTGGATGACTAAAGTGACTACAGTTGGCTGACATAATACTTGCCTGCTTGGTGGCCCCGGGGCAGCTTCTGTGTGTGGGGGCTTGAGGCTGACCAAGGGCAGCGCCCTCCCACTCCACCCTCGAGTCCAGGGACCTGGTCCGGTGGACTCACCTCTCACTGTCCACCAGGCTGTGACGGCTGCCTCTCCATGCCTCGCCTGCTACTGTTCTGACGTTTGAATTCCTCCTCGAATACGTCATTAAAGTTGTGGATAACCGCATTGAGTCACTGATAGCGCCATGCCCAGGTGTTATCACTTGCCTCCGAACACTCCCACTGTTGCATCACCTCACATTTTATCGTTTCTTTTATTCGACGAGTTTATAATGAACAACTTTTAATTTCAAATTCTTGGTTATTGTGGAACTCATTAATGTTGGAGCGAGTTGTAGACCTGTTGTGTGCTTGCTGGTGCGGTCTCTACAAGCCGGGCAGCATTTTAGGAGACCGGGTACCTCGTCAATCTTGGAATAAGTCGACTCTGACCTCATGAAAATTAAAATGTTGTTAATCAAGATGAGTGATGAACTGTCTGTTGCTTGTCGCAGAGCCTCGTATCCTACCTGGCAGTTTTCCTCCCGCAGGAACTGACGCTGCGGATCTCTTATTTTCCTGTTTTTATTGGTCCTTCCTCCTCCGCCTCCTCCCTTCTTTCTCCTGCTCTCCCCTTCACCCCCTCACTCCTCCCCCGCCCCCAGGTCCAGTGGTTGCTCAAGGTGGGGACACTCTGGGGTGGTGGTCTGGTGGCTGACATTCACAGTAGGAGTGAAGGCCGCGTTACACATTCTTCTGGTAAGTAGCTCCCAGTAAATGGGTAGATACCCAGTAAGTAGCCCTCTAGTGGGAAGATACCCAGTAAGTAGCCCTCTAGTGGGAAGATTCTCCCCTGTAAGTAGGCCTCTAGTGGGAAGATTCCCTGTAAGTAGGCCTCTAGTGGGAAGATTCCCCCTGTAAGTAGGCCTCTAGTGGGAAGATTCCCTGTAAGTAGGCCTCTAGTGGGAAGATCCTAGTAAATAGCCATTATCTAGTGGATAATTCCCATTAAATAGCCAGGCTAGCATCACTCACTAGCTGTAAATAGGCTATTAAATCATGATTAGTGTGTGAGGTCATGTGCATGATCCTGGGGTCATGTGTGAGGCCTTGTTCCTCAGTGTGTTTATTGAGGGAGGGGGGGGGGGTGCCTCTAACTACCTCAGCTCTGATCATTCCACTTGCTGATTGTTCATACAGTGAAGACGTGCTTCCTTGCCTCCCTGTGGCTCATCTCAGCTGTCCCTCGTCATGCTAAACATTTGCTTCACGTCCACTTTGTCAGTGATTTAAACAAAGAATTCTCGTGTCGTAATCATGTTACCTCTGACTTTTCTTTGATCCATCGTGGCGAGACGTAGCTCTATCGGCCTTCCCTCATAACTCAGACTTCTCTGTTCAGGGACCAGTGTTCAGAGACCTACACTTACTCTAGCCCTGGTTTGGGCCTCATTTGTTACGTGCTCCACACTGGGAGTTTGCATATTCCAGGACTGGTCTGGCGTAGGTTGTGTTCAGCACATGCAGACAAGTGGACTAGTAGGACAAACGTGTAGCTATGCTGCTTCCCAGTCCTTCTACCAGGTACCCTAGACACACACACACCCCTACCCCACTAATCAGCCCACCCACTAACCAACCCATCCATTAGCTCACCCACCCACTTGCAGGTGCACCACGCCCGGTACAGCCACACCCACAACACCCACCCAGCCCGCCCTCCTCCACACTCACCTATACATCACGTACCCAGGAAGTAATCAGCCCTACAGGTGTACTTGACAGCCCGGATCTTGAGCACTTACTGAGGAAACCCCTTGCCTTGGGAACCCCTCCAAGGCAGGAGGGGTAGAGAACTAAAACACCCCTACCTTGAGATCCCCCCCCAAAAGAAAGGTAGAGAACACCGAAAGGAAGATGGAACCAGGAGACACATAATTAAGATGTCTAAGTATCCCTCAGCAGCGCTGAGGACAAGTAAGGTATGGCTGGGTGAGAAATAATTTAATGTCTAAGGTTTAATGTCTCACGTTACTGGAGGGTGAATGAGCAGAGGAAGAAGGAGAGAGAGAGACAAGAGATTGGTAATAAAGGAAGGGAAGTTGGCACAGACGGATAGTGTTTGTGAGTGGACTGAAGTGTGATTAAGTGTTCTTCAAGACTTTGATATAATGTCATTATCATCTTCACTTATTCTTACCTGCGCCTACAGGCATCTGACCTGGTACCTGCCTCACTTCCACCCACCTCTACCTGGCTTACCTGTAGGCCTACCTCCGCATACCTGTAGCTCGCTTACCTGTAGGCCTACCTGCACCTACCTGCACAAGCACCTGTATGTTCTGCTACCCTTCTCTACCTGTAGCTGCTTGTACCTGTATTCGTCTCGCTTGTAACTGCGCCTGTTGTTTCTTAATTATACACCTGTACTGAACGATCACTAGCGGGTCTTTGGTCAAGCGTAGGACACTGCAAGACGAACCTCACTGAAACATTGTGTCCATCTGACCAGCTCTCCGAGTTTCACTTTCTGTATGAAGATGTGGGGTTAAGGTGATGGTGAGGCGGGTAAGGGTGATGGTGAGGGGGGTTAGGGTGATGGTGAATGGTGCTGGGATGTTGACAGATAAAGGTGCTAGGTTGGTGATGGTGAAGGGGCCTAGAGAGAGAGAGAGAGAGAGAGAGAGAGAGAGAGGTATTGGAGGAGGGAGGGAGGGAGAGAGGTGGGGGGGCCTACCCATCTGCTAGACCTTTCACCTAGCTGTCATGCTGGGAACGTCCGCTAGGCACTGGGCCAGCCAGCTGAGTGCCCCAGGCGAGAACAACTTTTACTAGAGGATGTCTTAGCAAGGACACTGGCCCTCCTAGCCCCTCCTAGCCTCTCCTAGCCGCCCCTCTCTCCGCCACTACACCTACAATCTTATACACATATTTTTTTCACTCGGAGTGCAAAATTACTAATCTGAAGTGAATATTTATGAGTTCATTTCCACTGGCGGCTTCGGGCCAGATTCACGTAGTTACGCAAGCACTTACGAACCTGTATATCTTTTCTCAATCTTTGGAGGCTTTGTTTACAAATATTAAACAGTTAATGAGCTCCGAAACACAAGGAGTCTGTTTATAACAATAACAACAGCCGATTATGAAGTTTTCCTGCTTGTAAACTGTTTAATAAATGTAAACAAAGCCGTCAAAGATTGAGGAAAGATGTACATGTTCGTAAGTACTTGCGTAACTGCTTCGTGAATCTGGCCCCTCGTCTTGAGGACTACAGAAGGCCCATAGACTTTACCTCAGCGCGAGTACCATCTTGAACTATACCCACCATGCTAGAATTGTGCTCTCTAGGGTGGAATGTTGTTATTTGTGTTCTACGGCGATATTCGCTACAGCTTTCGCTTGGTATCTTCTAGAAACATCTAGAATTGTCACCTCGACACTTACTGCTGTTGTAGGAACTGGTTACGAACCCGTGGTAGAGTTGTAGAGCTGTCACGATGTAGATATGGTTTGTGTATGGCCGTCCCTGGCTAGGTTAGTAGCCTCAATCGTGCACTCACACACACACACACACACACACACACACACACACACACACACACACACACACACACACACACACACCAAGCAACAAGAGAAGCAACACCAATGACAACCTTCCCTGTGGCAATAACTGCTACCTTCACCGCCCGTTATAATGACTCACTAATGACTAATTGCTCATTTATTATAGTAAACAGAAGACTGTGATGAGGCTTCTGTGTGTGTGTGAGTGTGTGTGTGTGTGTGTGTGTGTGTGTGTGTGTGTGTGTGTGTGTGTGTGTGTGTGTGTGTGTGTGTGTGTGTGTGTGTGTGAGGACCTACACACACCTGTGAGAAAGGTCACAAGACCAGGACACACCAGCAACAGGAGCCGCTCTTAAATTAAGAGTTGACGTAGCTACAAACGGGTGAATCACTCTACATTGTAACCATTCAGAAAAGCTTTACATTACGCTCTTCCAGAGGTCCAAGAGCTGTGACACCTTGCAACAAGAGTCCCCAGGTGACACCTTGCAACAGGAGTCCCCAGGTGACACCTTGCAACAGGAGTCCCCAGGTGACACCTTGCAACAAGAGCCCCCAGGTGACACCTTGCAACAAGAGCCCTCACGTGACACCTTGCAACAAGAGCCCCCAGGTGACACCTTGCAACAAGAGCCCCCAGGTGACACCTTGCAACAAGAGCCCCTCACGTGACACCTTGCAACAAGAGCCCTCACGTGACACCTTGCAACAAGAGCCCCCACGTGACACCTTGCAACAAGAGCCCTCACGTGACACCTTGCAACAAGAGCCCCCAGGTGACACCTTGCAACAAGAGCCCTCACGTGACACCTTGCAACAAGAGCCCTCACGTGACACCTTGCAACAAGAGCCCCTCACGTGACACCTTGCAACAAGAGCCCCCAGGTGACACCTTGCAACAAGAGCCCCCACGTGACAGCATCCAGTTGACCACAAAAGTTTTTTTTTCTCATTAATACAAACAATAGAACTTGGTCATTAGACACCAGTTAAGTGCAATGTCTTCGAACAATTTTCCGGAAATGGCGTTGCAGATGAGGCAGCAAAACCTGAGAAGCCGAGAAGTAATGCAGACCTTCACAACAGGAGTCGGGTGCAGATTAGTGTAACAATTTGGGGGTAGAAGTAAGGTAAATGTTCATGGACGCTGCCCGCCGCCTGCCTCGTCACAACAGAAGAGAAGAGGTCATATGGAAGAGCAGAGGTAAACAACATAGCAGATGTACACAATAGAGGGGAAGAGGTACACAATAGAGGGGCAGAGGTAC
The DNA here is from genome assembly GCA_020271785.1 of Procambarus virginalis. Lineage (NCBI taxonomy): Eukaryota > Metazoa > Arthropoda > Malacostraca > Decapoda > Cambaridae > Procambarus > Procambarus virginalis. The sequence continues at coordinate 6,332 of WNGS01154457.1, forward strand.
ACAATAGAGGGGCAGATGTACACAATAGAGGGCAGAGGTACACAATAGAGGGGCAGATGTACACAATAGAGGGCAGAGGTACACAATAGAGGGGGCAGAGGTGCACAATAGAGGGGCAGAGGTACACAATAGAGGGACAGAGATACACACTAGAGGGACAGAGGTACACAATAGAGAGGCAGAGTCCACAATAGAGGGGCAGAGGTCCACAATAGAGGGCAGAGGTACACAATAGAGGGGCAGAGTACACAATAGAGGGGCAGAGGTCCACAATAGAGGGACAGAGGTACACAATAGAGGGGCAGAGGTACACAATAGAGGGGCAGATGTACACAATAGAGGGGCAGAGGTACACAATAGAGGGGCAGATGTACACAATAGAGGGGCAGAGGTACACAATAGAGGGGCAGAGGTACACAATAGAGGGGCAGATGTACACAATAGAGGGGCAGAGGTACACAATAGAGGGGCAGAGGTACACAATAGAGGGCAGAGGTACACAATAGAGGGGCAGAGGTACACAATAGAGGGGCAGATGTACACAATAGAGGGGCAGAGGTACACAATAGAGGGGCAGAGGTCCACAATAGAGGGGCAGAGGTCCACAATAGAGGGGCAGAGGTACACAATAGAGGAGCAGAGGTACACAATAGAGGGGCAGAGGTACACAATAGAGGGGCAGAGGTCCACAATAGAGGGACAGAGGTACACAATAGAGGGGCAGAGGTACACAATAGAGGGGCAGAGGTACACAATAGAGGGGCAGAGGTACACAATAGAGGAGCAGAGTACACAATAGAGGGGCAGATGTACACAATAAAGGGGCAAAGGTACACAGGTGAAAACATGCAGCACCTGGAGCCAGGGGACTCCCCTGGTGTATGGAGACAAAGGTTCCAGGTGAGGAGGGAGGCGGCCTCAGGGCTCAACACCTCCCAATAATATCCCTACCATCGTCAACACCACCCGTCCTCTCAACTACTAGGTCGTGTTCTTCACGTTATCAGAACCAATCTTATTAACACAACTATCAAAAGCAACGGATCACAGACATCTTCGTTTTTTATGTATCGGACTCGATAGGTTAGGTTAGGTTAGGTTAGGTTAGGTTAGGTTAGGTTAGGTTAGGTTACTTGAGTTCATACGTTTCTGGTTAGTAGGATGGATTGTTTACGTAGTTGTACATGAAGAGAGCGCGCGTGTGTGAGTAGTTAAGTGTGACTGTGGACGTTGATGGCATGACACTAGAGGTCACCATCTCCCCCGTGCTGACCACGACACCTCACCATACAATACAACAACAATAGAAGAGTGTAGTGAGGGCCACACACCACTCACTCCCCCACATTGCATAACCAGGCGGCACCATGACGTCCATCCATTATGTAAACACACCGTAACGAGGGTTCCCACGGGAAAGGAAAGTATCCAGACGGAAGAGAGGCTCCCAGTGGAGGATGGTGGCAGCTGAGTACCTGCTCTATGGTACGAAGAGCTGTCTATGGGACAGGAGGGGACGAAGGGTCCTGCATGTGGTGCTGGGACACTGGTGGAGAGTCCCGGATGTACGCGCTGGGGGCTCACGTCATCGCTCTGGACGCTTATCGCAAGACGCCGCGTCGTGTCTCTCTGTCTTACCTGAAGGGAAAACAGTCAGAAACGGGCCGCGGCAACGTTGATCCTCGGAATCAAAGCAAGTAACCACAAGGTAGGTGCTTTCGCAGATCCCTGAATTCTCGAACTATAATTCCAGCGCCTTCCTTGTTCAGTGTCTTTGTCAGTGTCTTTGTCAGTGTCTGTGCCCAGGCACATGCAGCAGTACTTGAGGCGTCGTACAGGATAATTACGTACGTCAGACATATAGTAACTACAAGCAGCGCCTGGCGGCCGGAGCCTCCTTGGCATGCAGGAAAGATGGAGTCAAGCGAAGGCCACACATCGCCAAGCTCTCTAACAACCTGTAATCCGCTGGCATTTAAACCGTTCATTATTTCTGACCTGGACAAATCCCTGTATATAAAAGACAATGGGATCACGTGATTGTGCCTGTTATGTGATGCTGTTTTGTTTTATATGTGACAAATAATAAATATGCTGCTAGAGAAATATATTTATTTGATTCATGAAACTAATCGAGGAATTTTTTCATGTTATCCTCGACAGCGGTGTACGATGACGTCAAGAATTCGTCGACGACAGATCCTGGACAGTTAGCTCGAGACGGTCGTTAAGATGGAGATGCGTTGGTCGTGTCATCAGCTTCGGCAAGTCATTTGATGAGCAGTTTACCAGAGCTAAGCGAGGTCACCGATTAATGTGAGAGTGTCATCAGCACAGCGGGAGTCCTGAGTGTGTTGTGTGCGCTGGTGAGACCAGGAGCCAGATTCACGAAGAAGTTACGCAAACACTTACGAACCTGTACATCTTTTCTCAATCTTTGGCGACTTTGTTTACATTTATTAAACAGTTTACAAGCATGAAAATTCCCAATCAACTGTCGTTATTGTTATAAACAGCCTTCTGGTGCTTCGGAGCTCATTAACTGTTTAATAAGTGTAAATAAAGCCGCCAAAGATTGAGAAAAGATGTACAGGTTCGTAAGTACTTGCGTAACTGCTTCGTGAATCTGGCCCCAGGTACCTGGAGGAGTGCTCAGATATAAAACAGGAATATAGACTAGTTATAAAACATACAGAAAGTATGACTGATATAGCCATGTATTAACAGCTATGGGCCTGATGTGGCCAGGTAGTAACATATAGACCTGGAAACCTGAACATCTACAGCATAAATATAAAAGAACATCAGCAAAACAGAATTGAAAATGTTCCTGAACGAACTGTGCAGACTGCCAGTTTATGAGGCGCATTTACTGTTTTCCGTTTGTTGAACATGAAGCTGTAAAGATGTGAATATGTCACTAATTTGGGCTGGACCAGACTAGGAAGCCACACAGCCCGCGCCGAAGAGCATTCATAGCACGACTATAAGTGCTGGAATAACCTCCAGCGAGAGATGTATACAACTTAATACATCTTGTGTCAAGTATGACCGATATACATGGCGTCCTGAAATGTAAACATAATTATTAACACTAGAAACTTATTAAGAACTATATTGGTATATTTGCAAGATTTATGCGTTTATGGCGTCGAGTCGTACGTCGGAGTAGACGGACTAGGATACAGTTGAGATTTGACGAGGATAGAAAGTAATGAAAACATGAGACATGATGAAGAGAGGGCAGGGAGATGATACTTGGTGATGGTGATGACTGTCAAAAAGAGGGAAGACTGTAGATGGTTAGTTCTAAGTGTGCAGGGCCATCCAAGTAACGAGAGGGAGGAGGCACAGAGGTACCTTTGGACGACCAAGTGGATGGAGACATATAAGAATGTTCAACTGTCTTGATATTTCATTCTTGTGAAAAGTGAGACTACTGGGCTCCACTTACTGTATCCGTCTGTCTACGAGTCCGTCTGGCCAGACAGACGGACTCGTATGGTTGATGCCAGGTGTTTCCTCTCCAAGAGTTGAGATTAAAGAGGAAGTGTAGAAAATCACGGGTGTGGTGCGGACCCTGGGGAACACCATTACTTAAGTGTGACTTGGTAATTATTGGGCGGTGATGGTGATGTGTGTGTGTGTGTTTACCACCCCGCCCTGTATGGTGCGGTGGTGCTGCCAAGTGTCGCAGTATGTACTAACGCAAACTGCGGCCCACTCACCACACAAACTGCGGCCCACTCACCACACAAACTGCGGCCCACTCACCACACAAACTGCGGCCCACTCACCACACAAACTGCGGCCCACCCACCATACAAACTGCGGCCCACTCACCACACAAACTGCGGCCCACTCACCACACAAACTGCGGCCCACTCACCACACAAACTGCGGCCCACTCACCACACAACTGCGGCCCACTCACCACACAAACTGCGGCCCACTCACCACACAAACTGCGGCCCACTCACCACACAAACTGCGGCCCACTCACCACACAAACTGCGGCCCACTCACCACACAAACTGCGCCCACTCACCACACAAACTGCGGCCCACTCACCACACAAACTGCGGCCCACTCACCACACAAACTGCGGCCCACTCACCACACAAACTGCGCCCACTCAACACACAAACTGCGGCCACCCACCATACAAACTGCGGCCCACTCACTTACAACTGCGGCCCACTCACCACGCAAACTGCGGCCCACTCACCACGAGAAAGAAAACTTATCACCAATGAATCTTCACAAACTTTCCATCACCTCGTAAAAGAATGTATTGCCGTATGATGTACAAAAGTATGTGGTATGATGATTTAAAGTGTTAAAACTCCGCAGCGGCGACAGTTACAAACTGACTTTTCCGGTCTTAAATATCTACTGTATATCTAAATTAACTGTAAATGAAGTATGATTTGCCTTGTAAATATGAACGGTTCTGGTCATGCGATTATATGTACTTGTGGGGTATAGAAACAAATATCAAGGCTGTAGCCTCAAATATAATATCGTGTACTTAGTTTTAAAAATATATATATGATGGGTTTTATGACAAAGTCGCACATAAAGGTATGTGTAAAAAGGTATCTCGGGAACTTTGTGTTCTAACTTACGACCGACAACAATCCTGAGATGTTGTTGGTTGGTCTGTTGACCTCAAATGCGGACTGTGGCATCGTGACTTGCGGATATCCAGATGCAGCCAGGTACAGCGGGTACAACCAGGTACAGCCGGGTACAGCCGGACGATAGACCTAGACGCCCAGGAATTCTAGT
>WNGS01154465.1:0-16167 GCA_020271785.1 Procambarus virginalis
AACATGCCATACACTGGTCTACAACAAACGGTAAACTGTCTACATCAAGCGGTACACTGTCTACATCAAGTGGTGCACCGTCTACAACAAGCAGTAAACCGTCTACAACAAGCGGTATACCGCTTATATCAAGCTGTACACCGTCTACAACAAGCTGTACACCGTCTACAGCAAGCGGTACACCGTCTACACCAAGCGGTACACCGTCTACAACAAGCGTTACACCGTCTACAACAAGCGTTACACCGTCTACAACAAGCGTTACACCGTCTACAACAAGCGTTACACCGTCTACAACAAGCGTTACACCGTCTACAACAAGCGTTACACCGTCTACAACAAGCGTTACACCGTCTACAACAAGCGTTACACCGTCTACAACAAGCGTTACACCGTCTACAACAAGCGTTACACCGTCTACAACAAGCGTTACACCGTCTACAACAAGCAGGACACCGTCTACAACAAGCAGTAAACCGTCTACAACAAGCGGTACAACCGGTCCCTACAACAAGCCGTTTACAACCGCTTACAACAAGCGGTACACCGTTTACAACAAGTGGTACACCGTCTACAACATGTGGTACACCGTCTACAACATGTGGTACACCGTCTACAACATGTGGTACACCGTCTACAACATGTGGTACACCGTCTACAACATGTGGTACACCGTCTACAACATGTGGTACACCGTCTACAACATGTGGTACACCGTCTACAACAATCGGTACTCCGTCTACAACAAACGGTAAACTGTCTACATCAAGCGGTACACTGTTTACATCAAGTGGTACACCCTTTACAACAAGTGGTACACCGTCTACAACAAACGGTACACTGTCTACATCAAGCGGTACACTGTCTACATCAAGCGGTACACTGTCTACATCAAGCGGTACACTGTTTACATCAAGTGGTACACCGTTTACAACAAGTGGTACACCGTCTACAACAAGCAGAACACCGTCTACAACAAGCGGTTCACAGTCTACATCAAACGGTACACCGTCTACAACAAGTGGTACACCGTCTACAACATGTGGTACACCGTCTACAACATGTGGTACACCGTCTACAACATGTGGTACACCGTCTACAACATGTGGTACACCGTCTACAACATGTGGTACACCGTCTACAACATGTGGTACACCGTCTACAACATGTGGTACACCGTCTACAACATGTGGTACACCGTCTACAACATGTGGTACACCGTCTACAACATGTGGTACACCGTCTACAACATGTGGTACACCGTCTACAACATGTGGTACACCGTCTACAACATGTGGTACACCGTCTACAACAATCGGTACTCCGTCTACAACAAACGGTAAACTGTCTACATCAAGCGGTACACTGTCTACATCAAGTGGTGCACCGTCTACAACAAGCAGTAAACCGTCTACAACAAGCGGTATACCGCTTATATCAAGCTGTACACCGTCTACATCAAGCAGTACACCGTCTACAGCAAGCGGTACACCGTCTACAACCAGCGGTACACCGTCTACAACAAGCAGTACACCGTCTACAACAAGCGGTGCACCGTCTACAACAAGCAGTAAACCGTCTACAACAAGCGGTATACCGCTTATATCAAGCTGTACACCGTCTACATTAAGCGGTACACCGTCTACAACAAGGCAGTACACCGTCTACAACAAGAAGTACACCGTTACATAGCGAACCCTCTACAGACAAGTACACCGTCTACAACAATCGGTACACCGTCTACAACAAGAGTACACCGTCTACAACAAGACAGTACACCGTCTACAAAAGACGTACACCGTCTACAACAAGAAGTACACCGCTCTACAACAAGAGTACGCCGTCTACAACAATGAAGTACACCGTCTACAACAAGAAGTACACCGTCTACAACAAGAGTACACCGTCTACAACACCAGTCACCGTCTACAACCAGAGTCCCGTTACAATAAGCCGGTACACCGTCTATAACAAGCGGGTACACGCGTCTACATCAGCGGTACGCCGTGTGCATCAAGCGATACACCGTCTAAGACATGCGGTACACCGTCTACAACAAGTAGTACACCGTCTACAACAAGTGGTGCACCGTCAACAACAAGTGGTGCACCGTCTACAACAAGCGGTGCACCGTCTACACAAGCAGTAACCGTCTACAGCAGACACCACTTTGACACAGTCTTGTTTCTTCTGGAGATCCCTGACTCATCTGCCACCATGACCCATCTTTGTCACCACTGAACATCATCTGTCACCACTGACATCTTCTGTCACCTGTACAACTTCTGTCCACCCCTGACAACTTCGTCACCACTGATATCCTCTGTCACCGCCGCTGATATCTTCTGTTACCTCTGACACCTTCTGTCACCTCTCACATCTTCTGTCACCCCTGACAACTTCTATCAACCCTGACATCTTCTGTCACCCCTGACATCTTCTGTCACCCTGACATCTTATGTCACCCCTGACATCTTCTGTCGCCCCTGACATCTTATGTCACCAATGACATTTTCTGTCACCCCTGAAATCTTCTGTCTTCCCTGACATCTTCTGTCACCCCTGACATCTTCTGTCACCCCTGACATCTTCTGTCTCCCCTGACATCTTCTCTCACCCCTGACATCTTATGTCACCAATGACATTTTCTGTCACCCCTGACATCTTATGTTTTCCCTGACATCTTCTGTCACCCCTGACATCTTCTGTCACCCCTGATATCTTATGTCTTCCCTGACATCTTTTGTCTTCCCTGACATCTTATGTCTTCCCTGACATCTTATGTCACCACTGACATCTTCTGTCACCCCTGACATCTTCTGTCTCCCCTGACATCTTCTGTCACCCCTGACATCTTATGTCACCAATGACATTTTCTGTCACCCCTGACATCTTCATTCTCCCCTGACACCTTTTGTCACCTCTGACATCTTCTGTCACCCCTGACATCTTCTGTCACCCCTGACATCTTCTGTCACCCCTGACATCTTCTGTCACCCCTGACATCGTCTGTCACCCCTGACAACTTCTGCCACCCCTGACAACTTGTCACCACTGACATCTTCTGTCAGCCCTGACATCTTTTGTCACCACTGACATCATTTGTCACCACTGAAATCATCTGTCACCACTGACATCTTCTGTCACCACTGATATCATCTGTTACCACCGACAACTGCTGTCACCACTGACAACTTCTGTCACCACTGACTTCATCTGTCACCACTGACATCTTCTGTCACCCCTGATATCTTATGTCACCACTGACATCATCTGTCACCACTGACATCTTCTGTCACCCCTGACATCTTTTGTCACCACTGATATCATCTGTTACCACCAACAACTTCTGTCACCCCTGATATCTTCTGTCACCACTGACTTCATCTGTCACCACGGACATTTTCTGTCACCACTGACATCATCTGTCATCACTGACATCTTTTGTCACCCCTGACAACGTCTGTCACCCCTGACAACTTCTGTCACCTATGACAACTTCTCTCACCCCTGACAACTTCTGTCACCCCTGACAACTTCTGTCATCTTTACAACTTCTGTCACCCTGACATATTTTGTCACCTATGACAACTTCTGTCATCTTTACAACTTCTGTCACCCTGACATATTTTGTCACCTATGACAACTTCTGTCACCCCTGACAACTTCTGTCATCTTTACAACTTCTGTCACCCTGACATATTTTGTCACCTATGACAACTTCTGTCATCTTTACAACTTCTGTCACCCTGACATATTTTGTCACCTATGACAACTTCTGTCATCTTTACAACTTCTGTCACCCCTGACAACTTCTGTCACCCCTGATAACTTCTGTCATCTTTACAACTTCTGTCACCTTGACATCTTTTGTCACCCCTGACATCTTATGACACCCATGACAACTTCTTTTACTCCTGACAACTTTTGTCACCCCTGACAACTTCTGTCACCCCCTGACAACGTCTGTCACCCCTGACATCTTCTGTCACCCCCTGACAACTTCTGTCACCCCTGACCCCTTCTGTCACCCATGACACTCTCTGACATATATGAAATCTGGAACATTACGTCAACCCCCCCCCCCACCGGGTATCTCTAGACATTCGCCAGATCTTCTGTCAGCCAAGGCCCTTCCCGACATCTCTTCCTCTGATGCCTCTTGTCACCCCTGATATATCCTGTCACCCTCCAGTCCGACACATTCTGACACCTTTTGGTTATGTCACATCCTATCACCATTGATGCCTCTTATCACCCCTGATACATCCTATCACCTCATTTCACCCCTGATTCATTCTGTCAGTCATCTATCACTTCCGACACCTCCTGTCACCCCCTTCCACTTGCTGTATTCTCTTCCTGTTCCAAACTTTCCTGATAATCTTTCTTGGAAGTCAATTCAATTGTCTCCACAACTTCCCAACTTTCAGTGTACGTCACGTCAGCGGTTGTGTGTGTTTATCCACTCCAATGTACTCAGAGTTTGGCAGCCAAGTTAGGACATAACAAAAGTGGTCCGAAACCGCATCTCTCGCTGGCCAACGTTCAATTAATCCATACCTACTCTACGGCTTCTCCAATCCATTGTTTATTGAGGGATAGTTTTCGCCAGCCTTTTCCTTGATGTTGCTCACACACATACTGGAGTCGTGGGGGTGAGGTCTTATTAATTTAAGAGTGTTTGGGTGTGAGAGCTCTGGAAGAACTGTTCAAACTCTACAGCTGCTTTGGCGCACATTATTTGCGTTTAAGACCCGTGTACACCACTCAAGAGAAGGCAACAAGCCTAATCCCAGTTAGGAAAATGAGAACATTTTTGTGGTTATGCAAGAATAAGCAACTTTTGCCTCCAGAGGACAGACTAATGAGAATGAGTTTCATTATCGAAGATGGAAATTTTACCTCGTTCTAAACATGGTTCATTATAATTATCTTCACTATCGCTTAGTCTACAACCACTTGGGAGGGACGGTAGAGCGACGGCCTGGCTTCTTGCAGGTCCGCGTTCAATCTCCGACCGCCCAAGTGGTTGGGCACCATTCCTTCCTCCCCCCCCCCACGCCCTTTTCCTTATCCTCAAAATCCTTACCCCCATATCCCTTCCAAGTGCTAAATAGTAATAATGACAGCGCTTTCCCCTGATAATTAGCTTACCTATCTCTTAGTCTTGCAGCCTTGGGTTTGGATTTATCTATCATTTAAGTGTCAACATTGCGATGTTGTGTACCTTGACTTTAGCAAAGCTTTTGATACAGTGCCACATGAAAAACTGTTTAAAAAGATAGAGGCTCATGGTATTAGGGGTGCTATATTAAGCTATATTAGGGTATGGCTATACCAAAGGAAACAGAGAGTTAGTATAAATGGGGTTAAGTTAGAGAGGGAAAATGTTGTAAGTGGAGTGCCTCAACGCTCTGTATTGGGACCTCTGTTGTTTATAACATACATAAATGATTTAGATTCAGGTTTGAGTAGCAACATTTGCAAATTTGCCGATGGTACAAAAATCGGTCAGGAAATTAACACGGAAGAAGACTCACCATCACTTCAAGTTGATCTAAATAGGGTTTTGAAATGGTCAAAGGATTGGCAGATGCAGTTTAATACTGATAAATGTAAAGTTTTGTGGCTAGGTAATGATGATAGAGTTACAAGTTACGAGCTAGAAGGCGCTGAGATTGCGAAGTCGGATTGCGAAAGGGATCTGGGAGTTATGATTAGTAAGAATTAAATAGCAAAAGATCAATGCATGAATGTTCGCAATAAGGCAAATAGGACACGGGGATTTATTAATCGAAGCGTTAATAACAAGACACCTGGTGCGGTTCTTCAGCTATATCTTGCTCTGGTTAGGCTATTATTTGGATTATGCAGTTCAGTTTTGGTTGCCGTACTATAGAATGGATATAAATTCACTTGAACGTGTCCAGCTTAGGATGACAAAGTTAGAAATTAGAAATCCCAATTTCCCAATCCCCAAAGAAATTAGACCCCCAAATTAGAAATCATTCATACGAAGATTAACAAAGCTTAAATTGCATTCTTTGGAAAGGCGAAGAGTTAGGGGTGACATGATATAGGTTTACAGGTGGATTACTGGACATAACAAAGGGGATATTAAAAGGGTATTAAAAGTATCAACACAAGACAGTCGCAATGAGAGGGTATGTTAGCCGGAGCTCCTGATTGTAGTTATATTATCATAGAAATATGGAAGTTGTAGTGTATATATATATATATATATATATATATATATATATATATATATATATATATATATATATATATATATATATTTATATATATATTTGTGTATACTGGAAACAGGTTTTCTTTTATGCATGTTTCATTGAATATTATAACATATTCCGTATCAACTATTTTCTGATCTCGGGCTTCTATCCCTCTTACTTGTGTCCTTGCATCAGGGTTCAGCTGGAAGAGGAGTTCACCAAAAGTCATGTTCGTTTTTTCAAGGTGAAAAAAAAGAAGTGAATAACTGAATAATGTATTGCACTTATTATAAAATCGTATGACGTTTCGAACCTACATGGTTCATTCTCAAGTGATAAGAAATTACAAAACTCGATAGATTTATACCACTCCGGGGTCAGGTGAAAACATAAGTGGAAAACGGGGTAAATAGGGGCACATACAATGATTAATCATATGTAATAGGCCTATTATGTTGAACAGTGTCTTCTGTGTTGGCATCGTTATGTTCCGGTCTTGTTCTTACTCTCATGGTGGGTAGAGTAAATAGTTCCGAAATTTGGGTATTCATGGTAGGTTGTTCAGTGAAAGTAGGTTAGCCTTGGAAGGTATAGGCATTAGTGAGGGATATTAAGCATCGTGGGCATAGATGTCACCTATTCTGTCTTCCATCCTCCTGAAGTCTGTGATTTTCTTGTTGAGGATCTCCTCAATGGCGTTAGACCCGAGGGGGCTCCAAGGAGAGTGCTGTTCTCAGCCCTAATGACATGGGCTCCAGGCGAGGCAGACCTTATTCTAGCTACGATGTCTGGGTTGGAGGAGAAGACTTCACACTTGGAAGGGTTCAGGAAGAGACCCAGGCTTACTTCTTGCTCCCTTATTTTCCTGATATCTGCCAAGAGGTGGTCTACGGTGCTAGCTATAGTGCCATCATCCAAAAAACAGATGTTGAACTCGCTGGACAAGCTTTCGGTGATTTCTTTTAAGACTAAGCAGAAAAGAAGGGGAGCAAGAGGATCACCTTGTTGAACACCTTCATATGATCTGATTTTGTGTTCACGAAAGAGCAGTTTTGACTCAGCACTGTAGCACGATAGTATGAACGGGTAGAGGGGCCGGAAATGGCGATGTACGGCACAAAGTACCGCATCTCTTCTGACCATGTTGAAGGCATTCTTAAAGTCCAATTTGAGCAGGGCCTTTTCATCAGAAATATTGGTGATGTATACTCGTGCTGCATGGACAGCCGCTTCACAGCCTTGGGGGATTCCAAAATCTAGCTGAATTGGTTTCAGCAATTTGACGCTTGCTGACTGACAACCCTCATAGCAGCCTTGGCAACCAGGCGTCGAAGAGTGTTGCCAACAGCGATTGGCCTAATTCCCTCATCCTTCTTTTTGAGAGCATAGATGGAGGCACCAAAAAAGAGGGGCCTTTTGACCTCAGGTATATCACCAGCCAGACACATGTTGATGAACCTTGTGAGTTTCATAAGAAGATCTTGTGCAGCATCACCAACCGCAGGATTTAACATTTGCTTCATGTGTTGAGGTTTTAATCCTGTAAAGCCGCCTGCTGACCCAGGTGGAAAAGAAAGGGCTGCTTTGTAGACCTCAGATTCACCAACAGTTAATGGGTCTGAAATGGTGTCGGCTGATGGCGGAACGATGTTGTCGCCTTGCGGGGCTCTGTGTGGATCCTTGCTTGCTTTGCAGGGCCCGCGCTGTGGCTGAGTTTCGAGGAGCAATTTTCTCGTCACTGGTGAGGACTCTAATAGCACTTGCGGTATTTCCCTCTTCAATTTTCTTGGTGATTTGTGTTCTGATTTTGTACGTTTCCGGTATGTTGTTGTTACCATTTCTGCGGTGGGTGTGTTTTGCTCGAAGAGGCAGGCGAACTAGGTTATCCCCCCTCGGGTATTCATTTATCGCTCTCAGGAACGAAGATGCAAGTGATTTGTCCCTCCTTGGAGGGACGGTGAGGCATACATTGCCAAACAGAAGGACATTATGCCACGCTTAAATGTTTTCCGGGGCATCATTGACCCTTTTCAGAAGATTACAGAGTTTGGCTGCTGCATTTGGGCGGGCTGCTTTTGGGATGTGTGGTAATGTTCTAGCAGACGTCGCTATGATCGCTTGGGTGAGGTTTTCAGATGAGATTAGGTTAATGGGAGTCTCTTCCCTAACTGTTGATGGCAGCTGGCAATTGCTTCCCTTTGGAGGCTGGTGGGAACCACTGCATCTTACCTCATTGACGGTGTGAAAGCGGATAACACCACCGATAGAGTTTATGGCGGTGTTTTTGATGCATATTCGACAAAAAACTTTTTTTATGAGTAGTTGTTGGCACCTCAAGGTCTGTGGAGTCCTGCCCGACCTCTAGGACCACTTCCATTTCAACTCAGTTGGGAAAGTTAATCTGTGCATTATTCTATAGAAGGGGCCAAATACACTGTGTCATGGCCAAGCAACTGCCAGCAACTGGGTGTGGAGGCATCAACTGGGTGTGGAGGCATCAACTGGGTGTGGAGGCATCAACTGGGTGTGGAGGCATCAACTGGGTGTGGAGGCATCAACTGGGTGTGGAGGCATCAACTGGGTGTGGAGGCATCAACTGGGTGTGGAGCCAGCAACTGGGTGTGGAGGCATCAACTGGGTGTGGAGGCATCAACTGGGTGTGGAGGCATCAACTGGGTGTGGAGTCAGCAACTGGGTGTGGAGTCAGCAACTGGGTGTGGAGGCATCAACTAGGTGTTGAGTCAGCAACTGGGTGTGGAGTCAGCAACTGGGTGTGGAGTCAGCAACTGGGTGTGGAGGCATCAACTGCCCGTGGAGACAGCAACTGGGTGTGGAGTCAGCAACTGGGTGTGGAGTCAGCAACTGGGTGTGGAGACAGCAACTGGGTGTGGAGTCAGCAACTGGGTGTGGAGGCATCAACTGCGCGTGGAGACAGCAACTGGGTGTGGAGTCAGCAACTGGGTGTGGAGTCAGCAACTGGGTGTGGAGTCAGCAACTGGGTGTGGAGTCAGCAACTGGGTGTGGAGTCAGCAACTGGGTGTGGAGTCAGCAACTGGGTGTGGAGTCAGCAACTGGGTGTGGAGTCAGCAACTGGGTGTGGAGGCATCAACTGGGTGTGGAGTCAGCAACTGCGCGTGGAGACAGCAACTGGGTGTGGAGTCAGCAACTGGGTGTGGAGTCAGCAACTGGGTGTGGAGGCATCAACTGGGTGTGGCGGCAGCAACTGCGCGTGGAGACAGCAACTGGGTGTGGAACCAGCAACTGGGTGTGGAACCAGCAACTGGTAGTGGAGACAGCAACTGGGTGTGGAACTAGCAACTGGGTGTGGAACCAGCAACTGGTAGTGGAGACAGCAACTGGGTGTGGAGGCATCAACTGGGTGTGGAGACAACAACTGGGTGTGGAACATAAGAACATAAGAACAAAGGTAACTGCAGAGAGCTTATTGGCCCATACGAGGCAGCTCCTATTTATGACCACCAAATCTCACTCATATACATGTCCAACCCTCGCTTGAAACAATCGAGGGATCCCACCTCCACCACGTTACGCGGTATTTGTTCCACAAATCAACAACCCTATTACCAAACCAGTATTTACCCAAATCTTTCCTAAATCTAAACTTATCCAATTTATACCCATTGTTTCGTGTTCTGTCTTATGTTGATATTTTAATACCCTATTAATATCCCCTTTCTTAAACAAGCAACTGGGTGTGGAACCAGCAACTGGGTGTGGAACTAGCAACTGGCTGTGGAACCAGCAACTGGGTGTGGAACCAGCAACTCGGTGTGGAGGCATCAACTGGGTGTGGAGCCATCAACTGGGTGTGGAAACAGCAACTGGGTGTGGAACCAGCAACTCGGTGTGGAGGCATCAACTGGGTGTGGAGCCATCAACTGAGTGTGGAGGCATCAACTGAGTGTGGAGGCATCAACTGAGTGTGGAGACAGCAACTGGGTGTGGAGACAGCAACTGAGTGTGGAGACAGCAACTGAGTGTGGAGGTATCAACTGGGTGTGGAGCCATCAACTGAGTGTGGAGGCATCAACTGGGTGTGGAGCCAGCAATTGGGTGTGGAGGCATCAACTGGGTGTGGAGCCAGCAATTGGGTGTGGAGGCCCGCGGCTGGGTTTAGAGGCCTGGGGGGGGGGGCGAGGGTCAGCTCAGGTAGTGAGATGCGGGGGGGGGGGATGGGATCGGTTTGGGGGGGAGGCGTAGTATCGCGTGGCCTATACACATGACACACAATATACATTCATGTATATGTAAACCATGGTATGTATGACACTGAGAACATGGGGTTGGCACTTTGTTATATATATGACACTATAAACTGGGGTTGACACTTTGTGGTGTGTATGGCACTGAGTATCGGAGTTGGCACTTTGAGATGAGTATATAACTGTGGCACTATGACACTATATATACATGGTATGCACTTTATGTGTAGGGGCCGCAAAGTATACAGGTCTTGAAGTAGATAGAATGCACAACTATATTCTCACTACTTCAAGACCCCGAACCAATACGGAAGCAGTAAGAGGAAGTATGGGCCAATAGACCCTCTGCAGTTACTTCCATTCATATGTTCACTAATCCAATTTATACCTATTGTTTCATGTTCTGTCTTGTGTTTGTCACCTCATCCAAAACTTTTGTACCATATCACCTCATCCAATAGAGTATAAGTACGAAGAATTTGTGTGTAAATTATGTCTTTGAAAATGTAATACGAATTCAGGCGTCAGACAATTACAAAAATGAATTTCGGAGAATTGTTATTTTTATTGCCACCGACAGTGAAGAAAAACATAAGAAATATTCAGAAGATTCGTGTTAGAATTATTAATCTTACCTTTTCGGTCATATTCAACAACATATATATATATATATCTATATAAAAAAATGGAAATGTTCGTTTGTTCAAAATCGCTAATCTCCGAAAGTTCTTCACCGATTGCTTTGAAATTTTCACACAAGGTTTCATTCGCATCAGAGCGGGTTTTTATATACATATTACATTGATGTCACGTCTGTGACGGAAAAAACATGTTTTTTATTTTAACTGTATTTTACATGTGTTTTCATGTGAAAGAAATCTTCGAAACCTCTTTACCGATTACTTTGAAATTTTGACACACCGTTGCATTTGAATAAGCGTATGTTTTTATATTCTTACTATATACATGCCTCACCTGTGACTGGAAAAACATGTTTTTTTATATAAACAGCACCATCTGTTGGACGTAAGAGCAACACACACTGTTATCTCCCAAAATTCTTTACTAATTGCTTTGAAATTCTGATACAACGTTCCATTCGAATATGCGCGTGTTTTTATATGCCTACTATATAGATGCCACACCTATGACAGGTTAAAAGATAATTTAAAGAAAAAACAGCGCCATCTGTTGAACGAAATAACAACACACACGCAATACTAAATATCTTATGATTTCCACTTCAGTGTTTCCGATTGCATCAATAATTGAATTTTCATAGATTTCGATTTATTTTAATTTTGATTTAATTATTTTGTGTGACACTGTGTTAGAATTGAGCTGTGTTGTTTACCACACCGTTAATTTCATAAGTAGAAGTGTAGATGCCACACTTGAAAAAGGTAAAACTTTCATTTTTTTAAGAAACAGCGCCATCTGTTGCATGTAAGAGCGATACACACTATAATAAATATTACGTTCCATTTCAATCTTTCCGATTGCATTGACTAATTAAATTTCATATATTTTGATTTCTTTTCATTTTATTTAATTATTTTGTGCGATATTGCATTAGAATTCAGCTGTGTTGTTTACCATACCGTTCATTTCGTTAGTATAAGTATAAATGCCACACATCTATGACAGTAAAACATGCAGTTTGAAAAACAGCGCCATCTGTTGCACGTAAGAACAACTCACGCTATACTAATATGTTATGATTCCATTTCAATGTTTCCAATTTCATTGATAAATTTAATTTTTATAAATTTCGAATTATTTTCATTTTGATTTAATTATTTTGTGTCACTACCTTGGAATTGAGCTTTGTTGTTTACCATACCGTTTGACAAGATATTGACTTGACCTAGAATCAGTTCACTTAAAGATTAACCACTGGAGCACTAACTCTGGACGTGATATGGGATTGGGAGTTGACCCTGAGCAGCCGTGGAGTGCGGACGTGTCCCTCCGTGACTGCTAGGGTAGTCTGCCGTTTGATCGCCAGGTGGCGGGGCGTAGCTGCCCCCCCCCACCCCCCAGTGTTGTTGCCTGCCGGCGGTGTGCAGACGTGGCAGGTGTTGGGTTCACCATGGGTGGTCCCCTACCAGCGATCAAGCGTGTGAACTCGGTCGGACTGGAATTCTCTGGCCGTGCTGGGTATCCGGAGGTTGCGGAGGTACTGTGCGACTTGCTGCATGTCCCGGTGCTAGATGTTGACGGGATTGAGCTGGTGACTGCGCATCGCGTTGTCATCAAGCTGGCGACGGAGGAGGTATATCGTGCCTTCCTCAGTCGTTACGAGGGGCGCTCGCTGTCCTTGCCAGGAGGTACCGGCTCAGTCGCCATATCAGACCGGAGTGGTGCGCTGACCTATGTCAGCGTGCATGGGGCGCCCCTGGAGTTTCCCGAAGAGCTTCTGCGACGTTATTTCCAGCGATTTGGGCCCGTAGTCAGTGTGAGGGTAAACACGATATCCTCCGGGAAGTATGCCGGGAGGCGGACGAATATTCGCACCTTGGGCATGCGTCTGCGGTCGGACATTCCATCTTCAGTCCGGCTTCTGGGATGCTACATCCGGGTATACTATGCCCGGCAGCCTCGGACCTGTTTCCGGTGTGGCTTGTTGGGGCATCAGGCTGCAGGGTGCGAGGCGGCTCCAGTTGCACCTATCAACCTCTTTCGGGAAGAAGATTTCCCTCCGCTTCCCCTGGACGAGGACTTCGGGGATGCGGCAACCGCCCGGATCATTGATGCGACTCCCCCGGCGTCCCCGGACGTTTCCCCGGATGTCGCCGGCCCTCCTCCGGCTGTTGCGATGAGATCGGTGGATTCCCCTGATCCTGTTAGTGTGCCTGTCCCTGCTGCTCCAGTGGCTCGTTGTACTGCGCCCTCCTCAGCGCATGCTCACCTGTCTTCCGATGCTGCGCCTGGCCCTGTCTCCTCACCTCGGGTCCCGGATGCTGAAGTGGCTGTGGGGTCCCCGGTTGTGTGTGGTCCGGTTCCCCCTGCGGTTGAGGCTGCTGCGGTCGTAAGACGAGGACGCGCGGCTTGTGATGCCCGTGGGTCTGGGTCCGCTTCTGGTTCCGAAGATGTGCGCCCGGTGCCCAAGCGGTCCAGGCGATCGTCTACTGCATGGGCTGATGTGGTGGATTCTGACGTTGAGGGGTTCTCGGGGATTGAGGTCGTGGACGCTGACGTCCATGTACCTGCTGATGCTGAGGATTGTGTCTATGATTCGCCTCCTGTGGCTTCTACCGGCAGTTCCCCGCAGTGGGGGGTAGTTGCACCTCCAGATGTTGGTGAAGGGGGTGCAGGTGCAGGTCGGGACCTCGTGTTGGTTCTGAAAAAGGATGTTCGGAGCGAAGAGCCCCCGCGGGTGTCGCGTCCGGTGGTTGCTGCGCAGCCCTGTGAGGCTGCCGCGGTTACAAGTGCGCTGCCCGTTGCCTGCGCCGGTAAAAAGAAGCCTATCCCGTTCATCTTAGCCGACGGCACGGAGTATCATGCGACGTCCAACCCTATAGTTATTACCTTTCATAACATAGTGGAGCCTATTCCGTGGTGCCCCACGACTGTCTGGGTTCCGGCGTATAAGGTATTTGCTAAGGGTGTGCCGATTTCGATGCCCGATCCTCGGACGACCCTTAGTCTCCCTATTCCGGAATATATTCTGGCGATATGGGAGGCGTATTGTACTCTTTTCCCGGCTGCAGAGTGGCCGGAAAAGTATGCACAGGACTGATAGTCTGTGTGCTTGCGGTTTCTATCGGGTGTATCTTGGATTTTAGTCTGTTATGTGATGTATGTTATGTGATGTGTATTGTGTGCCCTTCAGGCCGAGGTTTTCTAAATGTCCCTGTTCTTTTGGCTATGCCTTTTCATGATCTATGTTTCTTTATTTGTTGTATTCTGTGCTCTTTTGGCTATGCCTTTTCATGTTTAATGTTTCTTTACTTTGTTGAATTATGTGCCCTTCTGGCTATGATGTGCGATCTCTGTTCTTGAATTATTATTTCTTCTCTGTTTAATTTGTGTATTGAAGTGTATTTTGGGTCTCGGTCCTTCAGGCCGGTGTTAGGTTTGTTTGTTGGGTACCGATAGTTTTTGTACTGTTTGCTATGAGCCTGTGTTTTTTTTGCTCACTTGCATTTGTTTATCCTTGTACTGCTTTTGTTTATATTTTTTGCTGAATGTGTTTACCTTTTGTTCTGTGTTTTCAGTACATTTTTGAGTTTGTACTTTGTTATGCTGTGCTGTCGGCCCTTCTGGCTGATGGGTTTTGTTCTCTGTGGTTTATACTGTGTTTCTTTGTTTTTATTGTATTTAATTTGCATGGTTGCATGTAAAAATAAAAATAAAAAAAAAAACTCTGGACAAAGAGCCTCCAATAGCAACAGGTGGACCCATTGTGCGATAAACACCATCAATACATTCGATATAACAAACACAGTCACTGAGAAGGGTGTCGACGAAATACATGCAGACTGTGTTATGCAAGCCCCTTGGGAATCTCTGCCAGCAGACTTTAAGATTATGGTTATTGCAGGAAAAAGAACCAGACAAATCCTCATCTGCTACGTAACATTGCACAGATGCATATTGAAGCAAACTAGGCATCCGACAGCTTCACTTACTTCACAGATGAATCAGTAGACCAGCAAAGACACGAAACCGGAGCAGCAGTTAAAGCAGGAAACTCTGTTAATAGTTAGAGGCTCTCAAATGGGTGTTAGACTTTACAAACAAGATGCTATCCATACAAGGCTTTGGGACATGCTCTTGCTGAACACCGACAACATGTTATCATACATACAGATTCGAGAACCGCCATTGAAACCTTGCAACAAGAACACATATGTGATAACATACATCTGATCACAAATGTCATATCATTAATGCAAACACTCAAACGACAAGGCCGACGGGTACTTATCAACTGGGTGCCAAGACATGTGGGAATAATAGGGAATGACATTGCAGACAAAGCTGCAAAACTTGTAACTGAGAGAAGAAATGTAAACATTTACATTCCACAGAGTCTATCACACATTTAGGAAGTAATTATAAACAGAGCAATGCAAAAGATGTACAGTGACCACAACACAGCATTGCAACATCAGGATCTGCGGGTTGGGTTGAACCACTTAGTTTGATGAAAAAAAACATACCGTTCATTTCAAGAGAATAGTTTTATTTTTTATTTCTTCATTGTTTTCCATTTCATTTTTGTTTGTTTTTCTTACATTTCAGTGATGGGAACATCAGATCATTTGATGTTCCCAATTTTTTGATGGGAACATCAGATCATTTGGAAATGCATCGGATGAGGGAGTTGGGAATGGTGGGGAGGGCGAGGGTACGGGAGTGGGGGGATGGTACTGAGGACGACGGGAGAAGGAGGGGGTAATAGTGGAGAGGACGAGGAGACGGGGGGTTGGGATGGTGGGGACGAGGGACAGGAGAATGGAAAATGATGGGAAGGACAAGGAGACAGGAGAGGGAGGGGGGGATTGTGCGGAGGACGAGGGAACAGGAAAGAGATGATAGGGAGGCCAGGGAGATGGAGGAGTGGAGATGGAGGAGAGTACGAGGGACGGTGGAGTGGTGGATGGTGGGGAGACTGGGAGACAGGGGAGGTTGTTGTGTCTCCAGCCACGCATGTGCGTTGCTGAGCCACAGCAACACGTGGCTGGGTACACTAGTATATA
>WNGS01154465.1:37558-58501 GCA_020271785.1 Procambarus virginalis
ACCTTCTCTAATGATGGGGACCTTCTCTAATGATGGGCTCCTTCTCTAATGATTGGACACTTCTCTAATGTGATGGGGACCTTCTCTAATGATGGGGACCTTCTTTACTGATGGGGACCTTCTCTAATAATGGGGACCTTCTCTAATGATGGGGACCTTCTCTAATGATGGGGACCTTCTCTAATGATGGGGACCTTCTCTAATGATGGGGACCTTCTCTAATGATGGGGACCTTCTCTAATGATGGGACCTTCTCTATGATGGGACCTTCTCTAATGATGGGGACCTTGTCTACTGATGGGGACCTTCTCTAATGATGGGGACCTTCTCTAATGATGGGGACCTTTTCTAATGATGGGGACCTTCTCAAATGATGGGACCTTCTTTAATGATGGGGACCTTTTCTAATGATGGGGGACCTTCTCTAATGATGGGGATCTTCTCTAATGATGGGGACCTTCTCTAATGATGGGGACCTTCTCTAATGATGGGCTCCTTCTCTAATGATGGGGACCTTCTCTATGATGGGGACCTCTCTAATGATGGGGACCTTCTCTAATGATGGGGACCTCTCTAATGATGGGGACCTTCTCTAATGATGGGGACCTTCTTAATGATGGGGACCTTCTCTAATGATGGGGACCTTCTCTAATGATGGGGACCTTCTCTAATGATGGGGACCTTCTCTAATGATGGGGACCTTCTCTAATGATGGGGACCTTCTCTAATGATGGGGACCTTCTCTAATGATGGGGACCTTCTTAATGATGGGACCTTCTCTAATGATGGGGACCTTCTTAATGATGGGGACCTTCTCTAATGATGGGGACCTTCTTTAATGATGGGGACCTTCTCTAATGCAAGACCTCATCACTAGTGCAGGAATCCCTCTTAAATTCAATGGGTCATCTATAATGCAGTGAACCTGCTCATCTGCATGGAATTTCTTTCGTGTAGGAACCTTCTCTGTTGAAGGTAACTTTCACGACTGCAGGAAACCTTCTCAACTGTAGATAACTTTCTGTACTGTAGGAAACTTTCTCTTCAGCAGAAAACATTCTATACTTCAGGAAACCTTCTCTATTGCAGAGAACCTTCTATGCTGTAGGAAACCTTCTCTACAGTAGAAAACATTCTACGATGCAGGAACCTTCTACTACAGGAAAACATTCCTCTGTAAAAACCTTTTCTACTCTAGGAAACCTTCTCTTCTCTCGGAAATCTTCTTCGCTATAGGAAAACTTCTCTACTGTAGGAAACCTTCTCTACTGCAGTTACCCTTCTCGGTTGTAGGTAGCCTTCCCAACTCTAGGAACCTTCTCTACTCTAGGATATCTTCTCTACTCTAGGAACCTTCTCTACTCTAGGATCTTCTCTATCTAAGAAATCTTCTCTACTCTAGAAACCTTCTCTACTCTAGGAAATCTTCTCTACTCTAGAAACCTTCTATGCTGCATGTAACTTCACTTCTGAAGGAAACATTCTCTACTGTTGGAAACCTTTCTGCATCAGAAAACATTCTCTACTTCAGGAAACATTCTCTACTTCAGGAAACCTTTTCTTCTGAAAGAAACCTTCACGACTTCAGGAATCCTCTACCACAAGAACCTCTTAAAATTGGCTAAAATTTCTCTGTGGCCATCCAGAGCGATGGAGAGGTTATTGCGCCCCAGCTGACGTAGCTGAACACCATCCCGAGAGACGTAAACATCGCCTTCTGTTCTTAATTTGTTGAAAACAAAAAACGGAACGTCTTGAGGAGATTCATGTTGGTAATTTATATGCTAATGTGAGCCATTAATTCCTAACCCCAAGAGTTTCCGAGTGATATCCGCTGGGATAACACTTGTTCTGCAGTACCAAGACCGTACCACTGTACTGTACCGCTCGTGTACCCCCACGAGCGGTACAGCATCATACCGGAACTGTATGGTACTGTATGGAGAGGATCGATTTTATGACCAAAAATCAGCATCAATTTAGAAATTGAAAGTCGTGCCTGACAAACTTAAGTGAGTTTTATGACAATTACTATAATAAGACAGGAAAAAAAGGCTGGGTGACTGTATTTTACTAGACTGTCAAAAGGCATTTGACTCCGTTCCCCCATGAAAGACAGTTTTAAAAGAAGGAGAACCAGGCTGGGATAACTCGGAAAACACTGGACTGGGTAAGTGAGTATCTAAAGGACAGAGAGCAAAGAGTCACGGTCAAGAAGAGACATTCAAGCTGGAGGAATGTAACTAGTGGAGTCCCACAAGGCTCTCTCCTGGGACCGCTGCTGTTCCTAATATATGTGGGCGGCCTACCCGCAGGAGTGACCTCAGACATGTCAATGTTTGCTGATGATTTAAAGCTGATGAGAAACGCAAAAACAAATTAGGACTTTAGAAAGTTACAGGAGGACTTTGACAAACTCCAGGAGTAGTCAGACAAATGGCTGCTGGAGTTCAACTCCATCAAGCGTAAGGTACTGAGGATAGGAAGGGAGATGGGAGACCAGAAAGGTTCCATACACCATACTGGAAAGGCAGCTACAGGAATCAGAAATAGAGAAGGATCTGGGAGTGGATATAATCCTTACACTCACACTCGAGGCACACATAAACAGGATAACATCAGCAGCATGTGGGACGCTGACAAATATAAGAATAACGTTTAGGAACCTGAATCAGGACACTTTCAAAGTAATCTACACATCATGTGTTGAAGCAATATTGGAATGCGCATCGCGTGTATGGAATCCGCACCTTGTGAAACATAAAGCCAAAATTGAAAAAGAACGCAAGGTTTGCAACAAGACTGGTGCCAGAGCTACACTACGAACATAACCTAATGCAAGTAAATCTCACAATTTTAGAAGATAGAAGGACCAGAGGTGATATGATCACAACTTACTAGATATTGAAGGGAATACATAAGGTGGAAAAGGTTAGCGTCTTCAGACTGAGAGGAAGCTGGACAAGAGGACACAGGTGGAAGCTGCAAGAGAAATGAACCTAGGAGACGTAAGAAAGTACTCTTACCCTGAGCGGGCAGTTAACAAGTGGAATGCTCTCAAGGAGAAAGTTGTGAAACCCATCTCCATCCACAACTTTAAGACCCGATTCGACAGAGAACGTGCAAGTCTGAATACTTAGGTTGGAACGCAAAAGGCACAAGGGTAGGAGGCGGGGCATGGAGAGCTAGACCTTACTCTCCCGTTGACACTGATAGGTAAATATTAATAAGTAACTACGGTACGAGGCGTACAGTACCTCGCTGGAAAACAATTACGGTACAACACCACACTGGAGAACAAGTGTGGTACAACATCACACTGGAGAACAAGTGTGGTACAACATCACACTGGAGAACACGTGCGGTACAGTGCCACACTGGGGAACACGTGCGGTACAGTGCCACACTGGGGAACAAGTGTGGTACAGTACCACACTGGAGAACAAGTGCGGTACAGTGCCACACTGGGGAACAAGTGTGGTACAGTGCCACACTGGAGAACAAGTGTGGTACAGTGCCACACTGGGGAACAAGTGTGGTACAGTACCACACTGGGGAACAAGTGTGGTACAGTGCCACACTGGGGAACAAGTGTGGTACAGTACCACACTGGAGAACAAGTGTGGTACAGTGCCACACTGGGGAACAAGTGTGGTACAGTGCCACACTGGAGAACAAGTGCGGTACAGTGCCACACTGGGGAACAAGTGTGGTACAGTGCCACACTGGAGAACACGTGCGGTACAGTGCCACACTGGGGAACAAGTGTGGTACAGTACCACACTGGAGAACAAGTGTGGTACAGTGCCACACTGGGGAACAAGTGTGGTACAGTGCCACACTGGAGAACAAGTGCGGTACAGTGCCACACTGGGGAACAAGTGTGGTACAGTGCCACACTGGAGAACACGTGCGGTACAGTGCCACACTGGAGAACAGTGCGGTACAGTGCCACACTGGAGAACAGTGCGGTACAGTGCCACACTGGAGAACAGTGCGGTACAGTGCCACACTGGAGAACACGTGCGGTACAGTGCCACACTGGAGAACAGTGCGGTACAGTGCCACACTGGGGAACACGTGCGGTACAGTGCCACACTGGAGAACAGTGCGGTACAGTGCCACACTGGAGAACAGTGCGGTACAGTGCCACACTGGAGAACAGTGCGGTACAGTGCCACACTGGAGAACAGTGCGGTACAGTGCCACACTGGAGAACAGTGCGGTACAGTGCCACACTGGAGAACAGTGCGGTACAGTGCCACACTGGAGAACAGTGCGGTACAGTGCCATGGGAGTGTACACGTGGACTGAGTTATTCCTAGACTAGAAGGAAAGGGAAACATAAGGGGAAATCGCAATGCCGTTACGACTATATAGCAGCTGGAAGGGATCATTATAAACATTTTGGATGTGACGGAGGGATTGGACGGGTGGATGGGACTGAGGAATGGGACGGAGGGATGGAATGGTGCCCAACCACTTGGGTGAACAATTTATGTTTGGTGAGAGCTACAGCTCCCTGGACGTCCAGACCTTGCTTTATTCGCTTGCCGGGCAAGGTATCCTAACCTACCATAACACATTGCAAGTTACAACAATAATGCTATTGCATTCCGCTTTTTTGTTTTGTAGTTATAAAACAGATGGATTCAAGTACGTTTATTGTGACCATAAAATACATTTCAAAAGGATCGAGTAGCTTAGGCTATTTCTACCCTCTAGCAATACATTGTCTTTGTTCCAGAGGTTTCAATATCCAAGTGTTGGCTACCGTATGAACAATGTATTTGCAACTACAAGGAGTTGCAACCATCTCTCAACCACCTTCATCAGTGTTAAAAGCTGCGTTCCTTCTGATCGATAAATCTTAATGACGTAACACAGGACGTGAAGTTATCAGAAATCAGAAGAAACTTACAGCTGTCATTACCCAACAATAATTGATTGCTGAAAAATCATGTTTCAGATTAGGAAACGATTCCCGTCTTATATCAGAGTGATTGTCCAACTCGAAACCTCAGGTACAGAAGATGAATCACCAAGTCGGTGTCTTTCCTATTACTGCTGTAGTTGCATTACCTGATGAGGAAGCTTCAACACGAACATTGACCACATCTGCAGCCTCACCTACACTGCGCACAGCACACCTGTGCTTTATCAACATCTCACAGACCAGGGAAATAATTGCAAACTTTCTTTTCATTTACTATGAAATGTTCTTTCTGGCCAACAAACTTCATGCCTGGCGAGAGAAGGTTTCTCGTGGTAAGCATGACGGAAAAGTTTCTGACATTTCTGCTTGTGTTGATGCTGCGTGTTCTATGAGCCATGTCCTTGATAGTAGAAGAGCTGCAGCGAGGTCGTCTGCAGATGGATGCACATCTTCTCCAGGAGAATCGAGAGTTTTGACATCACTTCTTTGGTATATATGCAGCAGTTTCTGCTAGGTAGGTAGTCAAATATTCAGGTCAATGTCGCATTCTTTCCACTTTTGGTGATAAGATCGAAGAATTTCATCATCTGTCTACCATACAATTACATTTGCCATCCCATTTTCACCTAATCAAGTATAATCGTATTCTCTCTGTAATGATAATTTTGAAGAACAAGTTGTAAAAGCATTCCCTTCGTGGACTTACGTTCGTAGATAGAGCTCTTACTTCTTTGAAGATATTCCTCCATTGCGGAAATTAGGTCTCCAATCACCAGTTGGTCTTCATAATTCTCTTCCAGGTAAGTACATATCTGAAGGAATGCTTGGTGTTATTCTTCATTTTTCTTATTTCCCATTTAATCGAACCTGTTCGCGGGGAGGAGTATGTGCGATGAGAATATTGGTGAAGAGAGGTATTGACGACGAGTGCTTTTCTCCACCTCAAAAATTGACGGTGCAGGAGTGATGGTAGAAGCAATCTGCAGCATGAAGACCACACAGATCATGCCCCATATAGCCTCTTAAACGATCATTCATCACAGCTCTTTTCACAGCACGTTTTCATGGTGTCACATAACGCCAAAGTTCTTCCTTGACATGCTCTGATTATGGTTTGAGCTTGGAGCAACAGTCCACAAAGGCATCACAAAACAAACAAGGCGTGGCCCTACAAGCTTCGTCCACACGAGCACTTTTCCTTGGTATTGTTTTGGTCGCGTTCTTCTCCTTTCTTTACTAAGTTGATCTTGTCCGTAAACATTTCCCGACATGAAACGAGAAGACACATTCCAGCTGCCGCAACAACAGCTTCCGCGGGATGCGGCTGCATGACTTAATTAGTGCCAGCTGGTTTTTTTTCGGGGGGGGGGGGGCGAAATTTTTTCCCACTTCCTCACTGCTATCCAGTTTCTTTCACAAATCACACGCAAATCATCAGAAGTCTGCATGCTTAAGGGCGAAATCTCCAGCCAGAACCACAGACAGGAAACACAAATATTAAACTATGTTGCAACCATGAAAGGTGTAAATAAAAAAAAGAATAATCAAATTTCAAGTGTAACTACGTAGAATGGATAGTAGGCCCAGGATTATATAATATAACATTATTAAGGAATAGATATGCTCTTTATATCCGTTCTTGCATACACTCCAAACAGTGTATTGTATTTAAATTGACGTCAGAGTTGACTACTTACAATTTTATGAACTTTGTAGTGTCAAATATAATTTGCAAAACGTAAATTAGATTTTTATGGTATTTTGTAGGTCCAGTTCCACATTTTGAAATCAATTTTGAGTGTTTGCGTTTTTTGCATATATGTTATTTAGCAATGATTCCGCAGTTTGGAACATTTTAGAACACTTCTGAAAACATTTTACTCAGGTTAGAGAGATTGGTTAGCTCTAGTTTGCCGTGACTAGACCTGAACTGTAGTGTTCAATGCAGTCGGCCGCCCACTGAATGGATCTGAGAATGCTTCCCAGGGCTGTTCACCTAGCAGTAAATAGGCACCTGGGAGTTACACGAGTATTTTTCCGTTGTATCCTAGGGCAACAAATCTCGGACAAGAGGGAACCTCATAGCTTAACAGGTTTCCGGTATCCAACAATGGGAAACTTTAGCCAAATTTCACAAAACAGCACAAATGATGCTGAAGGTCATGATTAACTGAATACAAAACTCCGTAATTGCGTGGGATGAAATGTTGCCTCATGTATCCGTAATTATAGCGTTAGTGTTTAAGAAGCCTTCCCTTGCAACGTTAGCCTTCCCTTGCAATACCTAGAAAACTTTAGTTTCGGCTTCATCTTACCAGTTTAATCAAGTGAGTTATGTTGTCCTCGATGACGCGAGAAGAGCGTGACAAATCTCATGTGTGCAGAGTGACGTCATCTACTGGGTAACAAACTGTAATGAATTAGGAATATAATTTGCAAATTCATCGCGAATCTTGCGTGAAGGCAATACAAATACATAAATCTTGTAGAATGCAGCGACAGTGAATGCGAAAGTGATAACAAAATAAAATGAGAAATGAGATATTATGAAATGAGTCTGCGTATGAGTCTCGATGTGGCGTCAAAAGATGCCACGAGGTACCTGGAGGTGTCTGGAGGTACCACGAGAAGTCTGGAGGAACACGAGTAGTCTGGGGGTACCAAAAGAGGTCTGCAGGTAACAGGAGGAGTCTGCATGTAACAGTAGGGGTCTGCAGATAACAGGAGGGGTCTGCAGATAACAGGAGGGGTCTGCAGATAACAGGAGGGGCGTGAAGGTAACAGGTGGGGTCTGCAGGTACAGGAGGTGTCTGCAGATAACAGGAGGGTCTGCAGGTAACAGGAGGGGTCTGCAGGTAACAGGAGGGGTCTGCAGATAACAGGAGGGGTCTGCAGATAACAGGAGGGGCGTGAAGGTAACAGGTGGGGTCTGCAGGAAACAGGAGGGGTCTGCAGATAACAGGAGGGTCTGCAGATAACAGGAGGGGCGTGAAGGTAACAGGTGGGGTTTGCAGGTAACAGGAGGGGTCTGCAAGTAACAGGAGGCGTCTGTAGGTAACAGGAGGGGTCTGCAGATAACAGGAGGGGTCTGCAAGTAACAGGAGGCGTCTGTAGGTAACAGGAGGGGTCTGCAGATAACAGGAGGGGTCTGCAAGTTACAGAAGGGGTCTGCAGGTAACAGGAGGCGTCTGCAAGTAACAGGAGGCGTCTGTAGGTAACAAGAGGGTCTGCAGATAACAGGAGGGTCTGCAAGTAACAGGAGGGGTCTGCAGGTAACAGGAGGCGTCTGCAGTAACAGGAGGGGAGTGCATGTAACAGGAGGGGTCTGCAGGTAACAGGAGGGGTCTGCAGGTAACAGGAAGGGCGTGAAGGTAACAGGAGGGGAGTGCATGTAACAGGAGGGGTCTGCAGGTATCAGGAGGGGTCTGCAGGTATCAGGAGGGGTCTGCAGGTAACAGGAGGGGTCTGCAGGTAACAGGAGGGGTCTGCAGGTAACAGGAGGGGTCTGCAGGTAACAGGAGAGGTCTGCAGGTAACAGGAGGGATCTGCAGGTAACAGGAAGGGTCTGCAGGTAACAGGAGGGGTCTGCAGGTAACAGGAGGGGTCTGCAGGTAACAGGAGAGGTCTGCAGGTAACAGGAGTGGTCTGCAGGTAACAGGAGGGTCTGCAGGTAACAGGAGGGGTCTGCAGGTAACAGGAGGGGTCTGCAGGTAACAGGAGGGGTCTGCAGGTAACAGGAGAGGTCAGCAGGTAACAGGAGGGGTCTGCAGGTAACAGGAGGGGTCTGCAGGTAACAGGAGAGGTCTGCAGGTAACAGGAGGGGTCTGCAGGTAACAGGGGTCTGCAGGTAACAGGAGGGGTCTGCAGGTAACAGGAGGGGTCTGCAGGTAACAGGAGGGGTCTGCAGGTAACAGGAGGGGTCTGCAGGTAACAGGAGGGGTCTGCAGGTAACAGGAGGGGAGTGCAGGTAACAGGAAGGGTCTGCAGGTAATAGGAAGGGTCTGCAGGTAACAGGAGGGGTCTGCAGGTAATAGGAGGGGTCTGCAGGTAACAGGTGGGGTCTGCAGGTAACAGGAGAGGTCTGCAGGTAACAGGAGGGGCGTGCATGTAACAGGAGGGGTCTGCAGGTAACAGGAGGGGTCTGCAGGTAACAGGAGAGGTCTGCAGGTAACAGGAGGGGTCTGCAGGTAACAGGTGGGGTCTGCAGGTAACAGGAGAGGTCTGCAGGTAACAGGAGGGGCGTGCATGTAACAGGAGGGGCGTGCATGTAACAGGAGGGGTCTGCAGGTAACAGGAGGGGAGTGCAGGTAACAGGAGAGGTCTGCAGGTAACAGGAGGGGTCTGCAGGTAACAAGAGTGGAGTGCAGGTAACAGGAGGGGTCTGCAGGTAACAGGAGGGGTCTGCAGGTAACAGGAGGGGTCTGCAAGTAACAGAAAGGGTCTGCAGGTAACAGAAAGGGTCTGCAGGTAACAGGAGGGGTCTGCAGGTAACAAGAGTGGAGTGCAGGTAACAGGAGGGGTCTGCAGGTAACAGGAGGGGTCTGCAGGTAACAGGAGGGGTCTGAAGGTAACAGGAGGGTCTGCAAGTAACAGAAAGGGTCTGCAGGTAACAGAAAGGTCTGCAGGTAACAGGAGGGGTCTGCAGGTAACAGAGTGGAGTGCAGGTAACAGGAGGGGTCTGCAGGTAACAGGAGGGGTCTGCAAGTAACAGAAAAGGTCTGCAAGTAACAGAAGGGGTCTGCAGGTAACAGGAGGGGTCTGCAGGTAACAGGAGGGGTCTGCAGGTAACAGGAGGGGTCTGCAGGTAACAGGAGGGGTCTGCAGGTAACAGGAGGGCGTGCAGGTAACAGGAGGGGTCTGCAGGTAACAGGAGGGGTCTGCAGGTAACAGGAGGGGTCTGCAGGTAACAGGAGGGGCGTGCAGGTAACAGGAGGGGTCTGCAGGTAACAGGAGGGGTCTGCAGGTAACAGGAGGGGCGTGCAGGTAACAGGAGGGGTCTGCAGGTAACAGGAGGGGTCTGCAGGTAACAGGAGGGTCTGCAGGTAACAGGAGGGGTCTGCAGGTAACAAGAGTGGAGTGCAGGTAACAGGAGGGGTCTGCAGGTAACAGGAGGGGCGTGCAGGTAACAGGAGGGGTCTGCAGATAACAGGAGGGGTCTGCAGATAACAGGAGGGGTCTGCAGGTAACAGGAGGGGTCTGCAGGTAACAGGAGGGGTCTGCAGATAACAGGAGGGTCTGCAGGTAACAGGAGGGGTCTGCAGGTAACAGGAGGGGTCTGCAGGTAACAGGAGGGGTCTGCAGGTAACAGGAGGGGTCTGCAGATAACAGGAGGGGTCTGCAGGTAACAGGAGGGGTCTGCAGGTAACAGGAGGGGTCTGCAAGTAACAGAAAGGGTCTGCAGGTAACAGAAAGGGTTTGCAGGTAACAGGAGGGGTCTGCAGGTAACAAGAGTGGAGTGCAGGTAACAGGGGGCGTGCAGGTAACAGGAGGGGTCTGCAGGTAACAGGAGGGGTCTGCAGGTAACAGGAGGGTCTGCAGGTAACAGGAGGGGTCTGCAGGTAACAAGAGTGGAGTGCAGGTAACAGGAGGGTCTGCAGGTAACAGGAGGGGTCTGCAGGTAACAGGAGGGGTCTGCAGGTAACAGGAGGGGTCTGCAGGTAACAGGAGGGGTCTGCAGGTAACAGGAGGGGTCTGCAGGTAACAGGAGGGGTCTGCAGTAACAGGAGAGGTCTGCAGGTACAGGAGGGGTCTGCAGGTAACAGGAGGGGTCTGCAGGTAACAGGAGGGGGTCTGCAGGTAACAGGAGGGGCGTGCAGGTAACAGGAGGGGTCTGCAGGTAACAGGAGGGGTCTGCAGGTAACAGGAGGGGCGTGCAGGTAACAGGAGGGGTCTGCAGGTAATAGGAGGGGTCTGCAGGTATCAGGAAGGGCGTGAAGGTAACAGGAGGGGTCTGCAGGTAACAGGAGGGATCTGCAAGTAACAGAAGGGTCTGCAGGTAACAGAAAGGGTCTGCAGGTAACAGGAGGGGTCTGCAGGTAACAAGAGTGGAGTGCAGGTAACAGGAGGGGTCTGCAGGTAACAGGAGGGGTCTGCAAGTAACAGAAAGGGTCTGCAAGTAACAGAAGGGGTCTGCAGGTAACAGGAGGGGTCTGCAGGTAACAGGAGGGGTCTGCAGGTAACAGGAGGGGTCTGCAGGTAACAGAGGGGTCTGCAGGTAACAGGAGGGGCGTGCAGGTAACAGGAGGGGTCTGCAGGTAACAGGAGGGGNTGTAAAAGTTACTTTATGCATCAACTCATATTCATCTGCTAATTTAGCCACTCATAAATATCTCTGGGTAATTTCTCTGTCAAATACAAAGCCACATTAGAAGGTATGCAAGATAAAAATTATTGTACTAAGAGTAAATTTTTTAGAGTCCAGATCCCTAATTTTTCTGCATCTAACCATTTATTAAACATATTATATTTCTCTTGTGCAAATTCTACCAAGGTTTGACTTGAGTCTCGTCTCAGGTGTCTAAACTTTTGCCTATAAGCCTCAAGAACAAGTTGATAAGCAGTAAGGATGGCTTCCTTTACCTTCTCATAGTCAAAACTGTCACTCAGTCATAGCTGCAAATATCTTCTGTGCCTTTCCCACCAACTGACCTTGCAGAAGAGATGCCCATTGTGTTTCAACCCATTCCATACTTCGTGCCAACCAAGAACAGCTAGGAATGCGAACCTGAACCAGTGTCTGGATAAAATAAGCTCAGTAGCACTAGAAATATGTACAAACTGCATCCCCCTAAGAAAAAGAGGAAGAGATGCAGATTGGAACGAGAACGTCGTTCCCTATATAGGCGAAGAAAACGAATCGCGGTACAACTTGAGAGTCGCACCCTATCTCAGGAACGGCGAAGAAGGTTAGGTAGCGAAATAGGAAAAATTGAACTCAAGCTACAAGAATCATACAAAACGCAGGAGAGGGAAAGAGAGCAAAAGGCCATCAGTGAAATAGAGAGAAACCCGAAATATTTTTTCTCCTATGCAAAATCAAGATCAAAAACCACATCTAGTATTGGGCCCCTGCGAAAGGAAGATGGAACTTTCACCGATGACAACAAAGAAATGAGCGAGCTACTGAGGAAGCAATACGACTCTGTCTTCAGCGAGCCATTAAACGCACTAAAGATCGATAACCCAAATGAATTTTTCATGGATATGATACCAACATCAAATCATATATCAGACGTCACCCTATCCCCACTGGATTTTGAAGAAGCCATAAACAGTATGCCTATGCACTCTGCACCAGGCCCGGATTCTTGGAACTCCATATTCATCAAGAACTGTAAAAAAAAACACTATCGCAGGCCCTTCACATTCTGTGGAGACAAAGCCTAGATACTGGCGTTATTCCTGATATACTAAAAACAGCAGAGATAGCACCACTTCATAAAGGAGGAAATAAGGCAGAGGCAAAAAATTACAGACCGATAGCACTAACATCGCACATCATAAAAATTTTTGAGAGAGTGCTAAGAAGTAAGATCACAAAATACATGGAATCACAGCATCTCCATAACCCCGGACAACATGGTTTCAGAACAGGGCGCTCTTGCCTGTCGCAGTTGCTGGACCACTATGATATGGCATTAGATGCTATGGAAGACAAACAAAACGCTGATGTAATTTACACAGATTTCGCAAAAGCTTTTGATAAATGTGACCATGGTGTTATTGCCCATAAAATGCGCTCAAAAGGAATTACCGGAAAAGTAGGCAGATGGATCTACAATTTCCTGACCAACAGAACCCAATGTGTAATAGTCAACAAAATAAAATCCACCCATCAACCGTTAAGAGCTCAGTCCCCCAGGGTACTGTGCTTGCTCCAGTACTTTTTCTCATCCTCATATCGGACATAGACAAGAGCACAACCTATAGCACTGTATCATCCTTTGCAGATGACACTAGGATCTTCATGAGAGTAGGCAACATAGAGGACACGGCGAACCTCCAGTCAGATGTAGATCAGGTCTTTCTATGGGCTACAGAAAATAATATGGTGTTTAACGAAGACAAGTTCCAGCTCATGCGCTATGGAAAAAATGAAAATATAAAAACGGAAACCACGTACAAAACTCAGGCAAATCATAACATAGAACGAAAAGGCAATGTAAAGGATCTGGGTGTACTCATGT
Source organism: Procambarus virginalis (assembly GCA_020271785.1). Classification (NCBI taxonomy): domain Eukaryota; kingdom Metazoa; phylum Arthropoda; class Malacostraca; order Decapoda; family Cambaridae; genus Procambarus; species Procambarus virginalis. The sequence continues at coordinate 50,681 of WNGS01154465.1, forward strand.
CGGAAGACCTTACCTTTAAAGAACACAATAAAGTAGCCGTCACAACTGCAAGAAAAATGACAGGTTGGATAACAAGAACTTTTCACACTAGAGATGCTATACCGATGATGACACTTTTCAAAACGCTTGTGCTCTCTAGAGTGGAGTACTGCTGCACAATGACAGCCCCTTTCACAGCTGGAGAAATTGCTGACCTGGAGAGCGTGCAGAGGTCCTTTACTGCTAGAATCCACTCGGTAAAACATCTAAACTATTGGGACCGACTAAAGAGCCTAAATCTGTATTCCCTTGAGCGCAGGCGGGAGAGATACATAATAATTTACACGTGGAAAATATTAGAGGGGCTGGTCCCAAACCTGCACACAGAAATAACATCACATGAGACCAGAAGACATGGCAGGATGTGCAGAATACCCCCGTTGAAAAGCAGAGGTGCAACTGGTACTCTGAGAGAGAACTCTATCAACATCAGGGGCCCGAGACTGTTCAACACGCTCCCGCTACACATAGGGGGCATAACTGGCAAACCCCTCACAGAGTTCAAGAGAGAACTGGATAAGCACCTCCAAAGGATACCTGATCAACCAGGCTGTGACTCATACGTCAGGCTGCGAGCAGCCGCGTCCAACAGCCTGGTTGATCATTCCAGCAACCAGGAGGCCTGGTCGATGACCGGGCCGCGGGGACGATAAGCCCCGGAAGCACCTCAAGGTATCCTCAAGGTAAGGTAAGGTATAACTTTTCAAAATGAGTGTAGAACTGGTCTGGGTCAGTCTCACAGAATAGAGGAAGCTTGACATTTTTGTTAACCTTTAACTGCCCAGGTGTTCCTAAATCAATAACACCGGTATTTTCTGATATAATTCCCAATTCCTAATCTCTAACTCTAATTTTTCTGAGCTTGCTCCACTTCTAACCTCTTCATAGCTAGTTCTTGAGCTTACTCTGCCTCTAGCCTTTTCTGAGCTTGTTCTGCCTCTAGCCTCTTCTGAGCTTGCTCTGCCTCCAACTGCAACTTCTTTAGTTCCAATTCTGCCTGCCACTGCATCTGAGTCTCCACCTTTCCTGTAGTTACAACATTTACACCACTGGTGGACGGGGACTGCTCTAATATTTCCTGTGGGAGAATTTGCTCATCTACCCAGTGCATCATTATCTCTCTTAGCAGTTCCATCTTCACCATTCCCATGTTCAGTAATAGTCCATATTACTTGCCAATAGCCACTAGGATAGACTTTTTTGCCCCTTCCAAACTCTCAACACTAGGATTGTCGACAATTTGTTGTGCTACCAAATCCGTTTTTAGTGTGCTAAGATACAGCAAACTCCAACACAAAATTTATGCTTCCCACCACCTTTCTCTTTTTAGGCTAAGAATTTGTTTTGAAAACTGATCAGGACAGTGCTTAGTTCACTTGACCGCCCTGTCAACTGGTAAAGTTTTTTGCACTCGAGAACACACAAAAATTTCTTAAAACACTTTTCATAAAGATTAATAAAATGTACATAAATAAGTAATAAAGTACATATTCATATTATAACAATATTAAAAATATTCTAAATATCTACACTAGTTAAAGTGAATATATAGGCTACACAATTTTTTGGTCAGGTTACACCTACAGGCTATGCACTTTTATTAGGCTTACGATCAGGCTGCTCAATTAGTGAGGTGCTCTCGGACAGGCCCCCAATTGTTTCATGGTGCGTGTGTCAAAAAGTTTTGTCATAGCTGTGTCTCAGAGGCCTGTTAAGAATTTAGTGGTGGTGGACCTTTAAATGTTGTCTACGGAATAGATGATTGTACTCGAGCCTAGGGCAAATAAAGGAGTAAGGTAAACAACCTAGTACAAAGACACAAATTTATATGTATAAAACACACGATATTACACATATGAAATATTGTTCCTTACAACACAAGGTGAAGTGTGATATAAGTGATATAACCCCCCCCCCAAGCGGGCTCTAGATACCCTAAGGCTCTCCGTTCCAAACCTGGAACGTGCACACAGCATCACAGCTATCCACCGATACACATGTATTTACACCCAAGGAAACCTGGGGCCAGATTCACGAAGGTACTTAGGAAGGATTTTCTTTCTAGCTACGAATGTTTTCCTCTTTAGCGCCTTCGTGGCGGCTACGTCAGTATTCAGGTAGCTACACTAAGTCGAAAACCTTCGTAAGTTGGTCCGGAATCTAAGTGTGGTTTCGACCACTCATAGCTTTACGTAAGATTTTAAGATTTTGGAACATAAACAAAAGATTATAAAAATTGAATCTCGTGAAGAGGAGTCCTTCGTGTTAGTTATATATGCATTCTCTGCTTGAAACTTTGAGTAAATATGTCTTTTATGATATTAGAATTAGTTTTATAATAGCAAGATATTATACCCGTAGTTATTAGTAAATAACACTGGTGACATGAAATATGAGAGAAGGTGATGAGCCCTGCCTGATGGGATCATTTACTATCACCAAATGCCCCTGTTCACCTAGTAGTAAGGGTGTACCTTAGCTATACATACCATTTCTAATTTATTTTGTTTGGTTTTATTTTGAAATTAAATCTGGGTGAGACATAAAATAAAAATATGCTGCACAAATGATGTTAGGTAAGGAGAAGGGTAAAAATGTCAAAAACTTTATTCATTGAATACTTAAAGCTATAATTATGACTATATGGACTATTAAAAAAGAGAGAGGGAAGTAGGGGTCCAAGACCTCTTCCTGTTATACAACTTGGGTGTGGAACAAGTAATTATCAAAAGAAGGCACCATGCCGGAAGGCTATGTAGCAGTAAGGCAGTGAGGTGAGGCAGCTACTTATTTGAGAAATGCTTATTTTTTTTACCTTATAAGCTGAGGCAACTTATTTTATTTGAGAATACTCAGCTGATTCCTCTACATTTAGCATGGAACAAATTTGTGTCCAAGACCTCTTCCTGTTACACAATTTGGCTGTGTGTAACCAAACTAGAAGTGCTCTATAAATCAAGGGACCCAGAATGTGGAATGACCTCCCGAATCATGTCAAAGGCTGTACCTCTCTCAACCAGTTTAAGAGTAAAACCAAGTACTACCTAATTAACTCCATGTAACCTACTTACCCCCTAAATGTCAACCCATGTCTTGCTATTTTTTAAACAATGCTGTTCACCAACGTGTACAATTGCTGATTTCTGCTATGTTACCCCCCTTTTTTATTTTTATTCTTCTTTCAACACAATTTATACCTAATCCCGATTACTATTAAGTTTTAGTCTAAGTGTTTTTTTTCCCCACACCTTGCCCGAAATGCTATGAGTATTAGTGGCTTTAGGTATTGTATGTACTAGCTCTGTCTATAATCCAACATTATGTTGTAAATCAACTGTATGTACTTTTCCTGAATAAAATTTATTTATTATTATTTATTTATTAATCAGTAAGTATTAAAAAAGGCACCAAGCTGGGAAGGCTATGTAGCACCATTGTGTGTAACAATAAACAATTTTTTTTTTACAAATAATGCACCTGTATGGTAAAACAAATCCTGTCAGCTGTAAAATATTGATGCATTATTTGTTATAAAAATATAATGAAAGAATATTACTGGTTTATTTTTATCCTATCTTTTTGTACTGTACAGTATATCCAAGGAAGTGAAAAATTGAGACATAATGCACAATTTAATGAATGATTAGCATGGATTAGCATTCAAAAGAAATATGACTATTACATATCAACATGAGATCTTAATGATCCATGTTAACATGATTTAATAAGATAATACAGTATTTGTAATAATACAAACTATAATTTAAAATCTTTATTACTGATTTTTTTTATTAGAAGATTAGGTATACACAGCAATGTGCTGCTACCCTATTCTATATGGAATATTACACAGTGTAGATAAAAAACTAGCTATAATTTATCTAATACTCCCATCTCACAGGATGGTTAGAATACATGGAATCAATTAGAAAATACCAGCCCCAATACAAAAACAAATCAACTCTGACTAAACAACTCTTCGCAATTTTCACAAGAGGTAAGCACTGAATCATGGAAACATTATATTATAATTACTCTTACCATTTCTACAAGACTCCTCTCAAACAATGTATTTTTATTACATTTAACATGTTTAGGTATACACAGCAATGTGCTGCTTCCCTATTCTGTATGAAGGACCACACAGTGTAGATCAAAAAACCAGCTACAAGCTCATCCAACATCCTCACCTCACAGGATGGCCAGTCATACATGTAATCAGGAGAGAACAAAATACTTAATGCTGATCTATTAGCCTCCACTGGCAAAATCTGGGTGCAGCACAAGAATATCTTCCAATATTCCTGAGTGTATGAAGTAATTACAGAGCTCAAAGTACCTCATACCATTTGGTATGAAGTCACTGATAACAGGGCAATCACAGATATAGTGTTGGAGAGTATGTTCTCTCAAGTAGGACTGAAAACAATGTTTTTTCCACCAAGAGGGTTAAAACCATGGAACTGCCTACCCGCTGAAGCCGTAAATGCCAATTCCAGCTAAAAATATCATTAAGACAATTGGCGGGCCTTTTAACAAGCCGCCGGCTTTCTGTCCTCGTTGAGGCCACTAGATAGTTAGTGGCCCTTGGGTAAATTCAGTAAATATATACAATATTTGTCAGCGCATCTTCCGAGCAACAAGGACAGCTACACAGTATCTCTTAGAATTACATAAGGTAAACAACAAATGTAACATATTTGTTTACTACAATGTCGGTGCTGGCTGTAGAAGTTGAAAAAACATTGTTTTACTTCGAAATATACTAATTTTATATGAAAATTCGACGTAAATAGGAGCAGTAGAGCTCCGATAAGCCAGCGCTAAATCTCCAATATGAAGAATGTTGCTGCTCTCTGATTGGCCAAACGAAAACCAGTAGTGACCTCTATCGGCACGCAGGTGAACCAACAAATATCTTCCTAAGTGGACCTACGTGAATTGCACCTAACCATCTTCTTAGGGCATACTTAGGAACCTTCGTAGCAAACCTACTTACGAAGAAATACATGGAGCTTCGTGAATCTAGGTCCTGGACTCTCTCTAAAAGAACACCTTCAAAGTCTGCATAACTACTCTACAATATCTTGCATCCCTGTTTAGATACAAAGGAAGGCTTATCTGACTGTACGGCCGGAGAAAACCCCAAATTGCAGGACCGGTTCGGCAGCGATACACCTTCCCTCAAGTCAAGATGGCGTCCACCTCTCTTGCGTCATCGCCCCTTAATCCTCTATGCTTTGCATTTGCAATCAAACCTTTATTGGCTTTATTTACCATATTCCCATGCATGCTTTTAGATTGAGTTCATTTTTCCCTCACATAGTTAGGCTATTCCAGTTCACATTATTCCTGACAACTCCAGCTGAGAAGGTACTACTTTGCTGGGCGGAGTATTACTGGTAACTCGCGGCCTCTCTGATATCAGATGTAGATATCTTCCTATCAAACATTTCCACTGTGTCCACCAACATTTTATACTTGAAACTAACCTCCACAGGAGGTAAGTTCATAACTGGGACCTTCTCTAATGATGGCGATCTTCTATAATTATGAGGACCTTCTCTAATGATAGGGACCTTTTTCTAATGACGGGGACTTTCTCTAATGATGGGACCTTCTCTAATGATGAGGACCTTCTTTACTAATGGGGACCTTCTCTAATAATTGGTACCTTCTCTAATGATGGGGACCTTGTCTAATGATGGGGACCTTCTCTAATGATGGGGGACCTTGTCTAATGATGGGGACCTTCTCTAATGATGGGGGACCTTGTCTAATGATGGGGACCTTCTCTAATGTCTCTAATGATGGGGGACCTTGTCTACTGATGGGGACCTTCTCTAATGATGGGGACCTTCTCTAATGATGGGGGACCTTTTCTAATGATAGGGGACTTCTCAAATGATGGGGACCTTCTTTAATGATTTGGACCTTTTCTAGTGAGAAGGACCTTCTCTAAAGATGGGGATCTTCTCTAATGATGGGGGGACCTTCTCTAATGATGGGGGACCTTCTCTAATGATGGGCTCCTTCTCTAATGATGGGACATTCTCTTGTGATGGGGACCTTCTCTAATGATGGGGACCTTCTCTAATGATTGGGACATTCTCTTGTGATGGGGACCTTCTCTAATGATGGGGACCTTCTTTAATGATGGGAACCTTCTCTAATGATGGGGACCTTCTCTAATGATGGGGACCTTCTCTAATGATGGGGACCTTCTCTAATGATGGGGACCTTCTCTAATGATGGGGACCTTCTCTAATGATGGGGACCTTCTCTAATGATGGGACCTTCTTTAATGATGGGGACCTTCTCTAATGATGGGGACCTTCTTTAATGATGGGGACCTTCTCTAATGATGGGGACCTTCTTTAATGATGGGGACCTTCTCTAATGCAAGACCTCATCACTAGTGCAGGAATCCCTCTTAAATTCAATGGGTCATCTATAATGCAGTGAACCTGCTCATCTGCATGGAATTTCTTTCGTGTAGGAAACCTTCTCTGTTGAAGGTAACTTTCACGACTGCAGGAAACCTTCTCAACTGTAGATAACTTTCTGTACTGTAGGAAACTTTCTCTTCAGCAGAAAACATTCTATACTTCAGGAAACCTTCTCTATTGCAGAGAACCTTCTATGCTGTAGGAAACATTCTCTACAGTAGAAAACATTCTACGATGCAGGAAACCTTCTCTACTACAGGAAAACATTCCTCTGTAAGAAACCTTTTCTACTCTAGGAAACCTTCTCTTCTCTCGGAAATCTTCTTCGCTATAGGAAAACTTCTCTACTGTAGGAAACCTTCTCTACTGCAGTTACCCTTCTCGGTTGTAGGTAGCCTTCCCAACTCTAGGAAACCTTCTCTACTCTAGGATATCTTCTCTACTCCAGGAAACCTTCTCTACTCTAGGAAATCTTCTCTACTCTAGGAAACTTTCTATGCTGCATGTAACCTTCACTTCTGAAGGAAACTTTCTCTACTGTAGGAAACCTTTTCTGCATCAGAAAACATTCTCTACTCGGAAACATTCTCTACTTCAGGAAACCTTTCTTCTGAAAGAAACCTTCACGACTTCAGGAATCCTCTACCACAAGAACCTCTTAAAATTGGCTAAATTTCTCTGTGGCCATCCAGAGCGATGGAGAGGTTATTGCGCCCCAGCTGACGTAGCTGAACACCATCCCGAGAGACGTAAACATCGCCTTCTGTTCTTAATTTTTGAAAACAAAAAACGGAACGTCTTGAGGAGATTCATGTTGGTAATTTATATGCTAATGTGGACCATTAATTCCTAACCCCAAGAGTTTCCGAGTGATATCCGCTGGGATAACACTTGTTCTGCAGTACCAAGACCGTACCGCTGTACTGTACCGCTCGTGTACCCTACACGAGCGGTACAGCATCATACCGGAACTGTATTGTACTGTATGGAGAGGATCGATTTTATGACCAAAAATCAGCATCAATTTAGAATTGAAAGTCGTGCCTGACAAACTTAAGTGAGTTTTATGACAGTTACTATAATAAGACAGGAAAAAAAGGCTGGGTGACTGTATTTTACTAGACTGTCAAAAGGCATTTGACTCCGTTCCCCCATGAAAGACAGTTTTAAAGAAGAGAACCAGGCTGGGATAACTCGGAAAACACTGGACTGGGTAAGTGAGTATCTAAAGGACAGAGAGCAAAGAGTCACGGTCAGAAGAGACATTCAAGCTGGAGGAATGTAACTAGTGGAGTCCCACAAGGCTCTCTCCTGGGACCGCTGCTGTTCCTAA
>WNGS01154465.1:59501-71571 GCA_020271785.1 Procambarus virginalis
TTTGAGAAATACAGGAGCATCCAATCTTTACTATTAGAGTGTGTTACAATATATACAGTCCAGAGACGGGGAAGGTAATGATTATAAAGGGATCACTGGAGATTTCCAGACTGTACCCTTGAGGGAAGTAAACCTTGAGTGTGATTTTATTAAAGCAAAAGCTTAGTAGGTGTTAGTCCTAAATTACCAGTTGCTGCATTGATCTGATTGTGGGGAATGATCTTGCTGGTAATCGAGTTAAAAGAGATGACCACCTAATAAATGCTATCTAAGCCAGAGGTGATTAGGGCATGGGCAGAGTCTGAGGACAAGGTAATGTACCCGCATGTGCCGTGACCCAGTCAAAATCAAGTCTCAAATATCACTAACTCCCAATAATTAAGTAGATGACAAAATTAGATGTTACCAATCAAATACTGAAGTGGATCTTTGTGACACTTTAATGGCCAGTTGGAAGAAGCAGAAGGGACAGGAAGGGGAGCAGCTACACAAAACCACCTAGGAAAAGGGTAGGGGAGAGTGTAGTCCAGTTACCACATCTGGCTCTTCAGACTTGAGGTCAAAATGAATTTTTTTTATCAGCAATGAACTGATCCTATGATGACTGACTTGCATAATAAGGCAGTAACTGAACTAGAAGCAGAATCGGAGGCTATGACTTATTACTACACTAAAGAGGTGTTGATGCGGAAGTAGAGACCTAGGAGCTCATCTGTGTCACACACTTGGGAGATAGTTAATCAAGTAGTCCTACCGAGAGGTTATAGAGAAAAAGTGCTAAGGATAGCCCAGGATTCAAAAATAGGCGGTCATCAGGGTACTGCAAAAACATATAATAAAATAAGCAAGTACGTTTCCTGGCCTGGATTAAAGAAAGATGTCATCCAGTATTGTAATGAATGTCCAGCATGTGTAAAAACTGGCAAACAAACCAGGTAATACCAAAAGCCCCTTTACAGCCAATTGTGGTGGCTGAAGAACCCTTTACCCATATGTAGTAGGCCCATTGCCTAGAACCAAGAGGGGTAATATGTATATCATCACCATGATGTGTCAGACTACAAGTTTTCCTGAGACATTCCCTGTGAGAAATGCTACAACGAAAGTGGTAGTAAGGCACATAATGAAATTTTGTACTATTTTTGGTTTACCAAAAGTAATACAGACAGATAATGGGACCAATTTCACTTCCAAAGATTTTCAGCAGTTTTGTGGGGAGTTTGGCATCCTCCATAAGACATCCACTACTTACCATCCGGAGAGCCAAGGTGCTTTGGAAAGGATGCACCAAACCCTTAAACAAATGCTGAGAACCAGTTGCATGGAAACTGGCAGTGACTGGGATGATGGTCTTCCACTGATGCTCATGGCACTGAGGGATACTTATCAGGAGTCCCTGGGGTGTTCACCCAACTCATTAGTTTTTGGCCATGAGGTGAGAAACACATTTACCATCTTAAAAGATTAGTTGATCGGAAATCCGAAGAGTGTTGTGCAGGTAAACTATATTGATACATTACAAGACAAGTTAAATAAAAACAGGACTAAAGCCTCAATTCATCTTAAAGAAGCTCAAAGAAAAATGAAGGCACAGTACGACAAAAAGACAAAGCGACGCCATTTCGAGGCAGGTGATAAAGTGGTGGTACTAATGGCACGACAGGGACCAACATTGTTGCATAGGTCCCAAGGTCCTTATACAGTGATGAAGAAATTCAGTCCCACCAATTATGTAATCTAAACACCTGATCTCAAGAGAAAAGTTTAGTAGTGCATGTGAATAGGATGAAACTAACACAGAAGGGAACTACCAATACCAACCAGGTGCTCTGTGTAGCCCGTGTAGATGAGAATAATGGGGAATGTGATTTTGATAATGTGCCTAATGCTCATGTACCTTATTTTAGCAGTGGGGAGTGGTTGGCTAATGCCCAGAAAACGGTGGAACATTTGTCATCAGAGCAGAAGCAGGACTTGGAGCAGTTGCTGACTTCTCAATCAGACATCTTTGGCGATATTCCCACCCAGACTACAGTTATTCACCACGACATCGAGGTGACAGACAACCAACCAGTCAAGTCACACCCATATAGAGTCAACCCTACCAAGTTGAATCTCATCCGGAAAGAGATCGACTACATGCTTCAACATGGATTGGTGAGACCTAGCAGCAGCAGTTGGAGTAGTCCGTGTATTTTGGTTGCAATGAAGGATGGAACTCACAGGTTGGTCATTGACTGCCGTAAGCTAAATGTAAGGACTGTGATGATAACTTTCCAATACCTAGATTAGATGATTGCATAAACAGTGTTGGTAAAGCAAGTTGGTAACCAAACTAGATTTGTCGAAAGGGTACTGGCAAATTCCTTTAACACCAAGAGCTCAGGAGATGAGTGCATTTATAAGTGCAGATGGGTTGTATGAATTCACTGTAATGCCTTTTGGGCTGAAAAATGTCCAGCAACTTTCCAGCGTCTTGTGAACTTAGTGTTAAAAGACATACCACAATGTTGGAACATCCAATTACTTGGATGACATTGTAATTTATCACAATAATTTGGAGGACCATATGAAAGGTTTGGCTAAACTATTAAGATTCTTAAAGGAGGCTTATTTAACTGTAAACTTACACAATGTACTTTTGCTAGAGCTAGTATTTCTTAGGATATGAAGTGGGAAATGGGAAGGTGTTACCAATCAAATATATATATATATATATATATATATATATGTCGTACCTAGTAGCCAGAACTCACTTTTGGCCTACTATGCAAGCCCCGATTTGCCTAATAAGCCAAGTTTTCCTGAATTAATATATTTTCTCTAATTATTTTCTTATGAAAAGATAAAGCTACCCATTTCATTATGTATGAGGTCAATTTTTTTTCATTGGAGTTAAAATTAACAAAGATATATGACCGAACCTAACCAACCATACCTAACCTAACCTAACCTATCTTTATAGGTTAGGTTAAATTAAGTAGCTTAAAAAGTTAGGTTAGGTTAGGTTAGGTAGGTTAGGTAGTCGAAAAACAATTAATTCATGAAAACTTGGCCTATTAGGCAAATCGGGCCTTGCATAGTAGGCTGACAAGTGCGTTCTGGCTACTAGGTACGACATATATATATATATATATATATATATATATATATATATATATATATATATATATATATATATATATATATATATATATATATATGTCGTACCTAGTAGCCAGAACGCACTTCTCAGCCTACTATGCAAGGCCCGATTTGCCTAATAGGCCAAGTTTTCATGAATTCATTGTTTTTCGACTACCTAACCTTTCAAACCTAACCTAACCTAACTTTTTCGGCTACCTAACCTAACCTAACCTATAAAGATAGGTTAGGTTAGGTTAGGTAGGGTTGGTTAGGTTCGGTCATATATCTACATTAATTTTAACTCCAATAAAAAAAATGACATCATACATAATGAAATGGATAGCTTTATCATTTCATAAGAAAAAAATTAGAGAAAATATATTAATTCAGGAAAACTTGGCTTATTAGGCAAATCGGGCCTTGCATAGTAGGCCAAAAGTGAGTTCTGGCTACTAGGTACGACATATATATATATATATATATATATATATATATATATATATATATATATATATATATATATATATATATATATATATATATATATGTCGTACCTAGTAGCCAGAACGCACTTGTCAGCCTACTATGCAAGGCCCAATTTGCCTAATAAGCCAAGTTTTCATGAATTAATTGTTTTTCGACTACCTAACCTACCTAACCTAACCTAACCTAACTTTTTCGGCTACCTAACCTAACCTAACCTATAAAGATAGGTTAGGTTAGGTTAGGTAGGGTTGGTTAGGTTCGGTCATATATCTACGTTAATTTTAACTCCAATAAAAAAAATTGACCTCATACATAATGAAATCGGTAGCCTTATTATTTCATAAAAAAAAAATTAGAGAAAATATATTAATTCGGGAAAACTTGGCTTATTAGGCAAATCGGGCCTTGCATAGTAGGCCTAATACTGCGTTCTGGCTACTAGGTACGACATATATATATATACATATACATATATATATATATATATATATATATATATATATATAACTACGGGATCCCCATAGTCCGTGCTACTTGGAACTTTTTGTTCCGGGTAGCGAATCTTAAACAACAGCAATCAAAAATAAAATAAATGATATATTAGAGTATCCAGTGTTAACTAGCAAGAAGGAGGTACAAAGATATCTAGGAATGTGTGCTTATTATAGAAAGTTCTGTAAAAAAAAATGCAGCAATTGCAGCTCTTGACAAACTTGCTATGTAAAGATGTAAAGTTTAGATGGTCTCAGGAATGTCAGGATGCATTTACTAAATTAAAAGGAATGTTATCATCTGGTCCAGTGTTAGCTACTCCTGACTACTCTAAGCCAATCAAACTATATATAGATGCTTCGGACTGGGGTGCTGGTTCTGTGCTAATGCAAGAAGATGATGAGGGTATTAATCATCCAATACATTACTATTTTTAAAAAATTACCAAATGTCAACAGAATTACTCCACAATAGAGAAGGAGGCTTAGTCATTATTACTAGATATTAACAAATTTGACATTTATCTATCAACCAGTACTGTTGAAGTGTTTACTGACCACAACCCCTTAACATTTATTGCTAGCATGAAGAATTCCTACCAAAGAATATTAAGGTGGTCTTTATTGTTGCAAGAGTACAATCTGGTCATCAAACATATTCCAGGAAAATTAAATATAGTAGCAGATGCACTTTCTAGATTGTCAAAACCTGGGGAGACTTAGGGTTGTACTATTGCTCAGAGATGTATATATTATTGTGTATCTAGTGTTTATTATATATCATTTACTGTTTCTTTACAATTATTACGAAATCTGTTTGAGGTGTTAATTTTATGTGAAAAAAAAATGTGAAATTCATTCATAAATTTCTCATTTTTTTTCCACAGCTTAGGAGGGCTGTTACGAAACTTACCTCCTGTTGAGGTTAGTTTCAAGTATAAAATGTTGGTGGACACAGTGGAAAAGTTTGATAGGAAAATATCTATACCTGATATCAGGGAGGCCGCGAGTTACCAGTAATACTCCACCCAGCAAAGTACTACCTTCTCAGCTGGAGTTGTCAGGAATAATGTGAACTGGAATAGCCTAACTATGTGAAGGAAAAATGGACACAATCTAAAAGCATGCACGGGGAATATTGTAAATAAAGTCAATAAAGGGTTTGACTGCAAATGTAAAGCATAGAGTATTAAGGGACGAAGACGCAAGAGAGGTTGACGCCATCTTTACTTGAGGGAAGGTGTACCGCTGCCGAACCGGTCCTGCAAATTGAGGGGTTTTCTCCGGCCGTAAAGTCAGATAAGCCTTCCTTTGTATTTAAACACGGTTGCAAGAGATTGTAGAGTAGTTATGCAGACTTTGGAGGTGTTCTTTTAGAGAGAGTCCAGGTTTCCTAGAGGTGTAAATACATGTGTCATCTGTGGATAGCTGTGATGGCTGTGTGCACGGTTCCAGGTTTGGAACGGAGAGCCTTAGGGTATCTAGAGCCCGCTTGCGGGGGGGGGGGGGTTATATCACTTTATATCACACTTCACCTTGTGTTGTAAGGAACAATATTTCATATGTGTAATATCGTGTGTTTTATACATATAAATTTGTGTCTTTGTACTAGGCTGTTTACCTTACTCCTTTATTTGCCCTAGGCTCGAGTACAATCATCTATTCCCGTAGACAACATTTAAAGGTCCTCCACCACTAAATTCTTAATAGGCCTCTGAGACACAGCTATGACAAAAGTTTTGACACACGCACCATGGCAGTCCCCATCATTAGTGAAGGTACTCATCATCAGAGAAGGTCCTCATCATTAGAGAACGTCCCCCATCATTAGAGAAGATCCTCATAATTAGAGAACGTCCCTATCATTAGAGAAGGTCCCCATCACTAGATAAGGGCCCCAATCATTAGAGAAGTTCCCCATCATTAGAAAAGGTCCCCCTCATTAGAGAAGGTCCCTATCATTAGAGTAGGTCCCAATCATTGTAGAAGGGTTCCTATCATTAGAAAAGGTCCCCATTATTAGAGAATGTCCCCATCATTAGAGGAGGCCCTCATCAGTAGAGAAGGTCCGAAACATTAAAGAAGGTCCCCATCATTAATGCAGGTCCACAATCATCAGAGAATGTCCCCATCATTATAAAAAGGTCCACATCATTAGAGAAGGTCCCCATCATTAGAGAAGGTCCTTATCATTAGAGAAGGTCTCCATCATTATAGAAGGTCCCCATCATTAGAGAAGGTCCCCATCGTTAGAAAGGGTCCCCAATATTAGAGAAGGTAACCCCATCATTAGAGAAGGTCCCCATCATTAGAAAAGGTCTCCATCTTTAGAGAAGGTTCCCCCCATCATTAGAGAAGGTCACTATCATTAGAGAAGGTCCTCATCATTAGAGAAGGTCCCCATCACTAGAGAAGGTCCCCATCATTAAAGAAGGTCCCCATGATTAGAGAAGGTTCCATCTTTAGAAAATGTCCTCATCTTTAGAGAAGGTCCCCATCATTTGAGAAGGTCCCCATTATTAGAGAAGGTGCCCATCATTAGCCCTTACACTGCTCAGGGGTCCTGGGGACATTTACACCCCTGTGCGCAAGAAAAAATTTTTTTTTTTTTTTTCGTCTTCTAAACACGTTAATTTGTGTCCCCTGAGCACGGGAAAAATAAAAAAATCGCAGGCGACATATTTTGGGCGCAATTGACCGAGGTAGTCTGGCAAAAAGTGGGCGTTGACAGAGCGATCGTCAGGGCCGGTCAGCGTCACTCGCGCTGACAGATGGGAGTTGCCACAAAGATATTATTACCAAATTGTTTCAATGTCTCCGATTTATTTTTTTGCAGTAATATTATTCAATAGTGTGTATTGTAATATATTTATATAATAAAAGTGGTGAATAATCGCTATACTCAAAAGTATGGTTTGTGCATATTTGTGATTCTATTATTATGTTTATAAAACAATAAACAAATAGTTTTGCTGCTATTACACTCTATACACAGGTTATATATAAGTATCTGCATGTTTTGTTCACCATAACGAACCACTAAGTTGGTACTGAGAGTCGAAAAGCAACGAAGAGTTACCGCCACACACCAGCCAGCCACTCGCTGCCACTCCCTCAACACACACACTAAACTTTCTCCCCCAACAATACCATTTGTGGTGTTATTACACTATATACAGACGTTATATATAAGTATGTATATATTTTATTCACCACAACTGTACAGCTAAGCTGATATAGTTAGTTCAGGCACTAAGAGTCGTCGGTATACACAGCTGGCTGCTGGCGGCTCCCTCACTCATTCAAGGTCACACGCACTAAACTTTCTCCCCCAACAATACTGTTTGCAGTGTTATTACCCTATATACACATATTATATATAAGTATCTACATGTTTTATGCACCATAACTGTACACCTAAGCTTGTAGTGCGCCCAAAGAGCATAGTGGCCACCCTCTAAACAGCTAGACAAATCGTGCAGACGACGTCACCTCCGTCACCCAAATGGCTCCTCCCAGTATAATCCTTTTGCTGTTATTACACTAACACACACATTATATATAAGTATCTACATTTGTGTTCACCATAGAGAACCACTTAGCTGGTATGGTGAATGTAAACAATAACAGGTGGCCACACAGTCAGTAAACGATGCTGTCTCCCTCCCTCTCTCAGCATCACTCCTCCTACAGCGCTAATTATTACAACAATCCTGCTATTATCACAACCCTGGTTATTTATATCACAGTCAGGGTGTCATCTGTAATATTGTCATCGCTAAATAATAAAAATTATATATTTACCGCCACACACCAGCCAGCCACATGAAAGACTGATTAAAAAGATAGAGGCTCATGGTATTGGGGGTGCTATATTAAGCTGGATTAGGGCATAGCTATACATAAGAACATAAGAACATAAGAACAAAGGCAACTGCAGAAGGCCTATTGGCCCATACGAGGCAGCTCCTATTTATAACCACCCAATCCCACTCATATACATGTCCAACCCATGCTTGAAACAATCGAGGGACCCCACCTCCACAATGTTATGCGGCAATTGGTTCCACAAATCAACAACCCTGTTACTGAACCAGTATTTACCAAGTCTTTCCTAAATCTAAACTTATCCAATTTATACCCATTGTTTCGCGTTCTGTCCTGTGTTGATACTTTTAATACCCTATTATTATCCCCTTTGTTATGTCCATTCATCCACTTGTAAACCTCTATCATGTCACCCCTAACTCTTCGCCTTTCCAGTGAATGCAATTTAGCTTGTTAATCTTTCTTCATATGAAAGATTTCTAATTTGGGGAATTAACTTAGTCATCCTACGATGGACACGTTCAAGTGAATTTATATCATTCTATAATATGGCGACCAAAACTGAACTGCATAATCTAAATAAGGCTGGAGCTCCGATTGTAGCGGCGTTATTGTAGCAGTGATGGAGGGATTACTGGAGGAATTGGTGAACTTGGTTGGGGCTCTGAGAGCAGAGGTGGATTCCTTACGAGAGGAGGTGTGACAGCTGAAGCGTCGGGGGGAGGCGGAGAAGACCAAGATAAACAAGACCTCGTCGTGGAGAGTCGTTGGGGACAGGGGTCTTAAGAAGACCCCTGTCCTCTCCTCTCAAACTAACACAACCTCTCGCTGTCACAGCGAGAGGTTGTGTTAGCTGGAGCTCCGATTATAGAAATATTATTAGCAAATAATGGAAGGATTAGTAAAGGAACTGGTGAATCTAGTTGGAGCTCTGAGGACAGAGCTGGATTCTACGGGAGGAGGTTAGACAGCTGAAGCAACGTCAGGAAGAAACAAAGGAGGAGACCTCGTCTTGGCAAGTGGTAAAAGACAGGGGTCTTAAGAAGACCTGGCAAAACCGACACTAGCCTAAGGACTTCTAACGCATTTGATGTGTTAGAGGACGAGTGCTGTGGTGAACCTGTTGCTCAACGAGGAGCCATAGGCAAAGTAACGAAGAGCATTGAAACGCAGGTCCCTCAAACTGCTCGTAAGGAAAAGGGAGAATCAAAGCGAATTTTGGTTGTGGGAGATTCTCAGGTGAGATATTTAGACAGAACGTTTTGTGCCAGAGAAAGGGGGAACAGATTAAGAGTTTGCTATCCGGGAGCTGGAATTGGTGATATTGTTGGAAACATGAATGATATTATGAAGGGAAATGGGAACAACCCATTATTTGTTTAAGTGCAGGGGGTAATGATGTTGGGCGAGTTAGGAGTGAGGAACTAATACAAAGATTCAAGACAGCAATAGAATTAGTTAGGAGCAAGGGAGGAATCCCGATCATATGTGGCATTCTTCCAAGAAAGGGAGTGGGAAATGAATGGATGTCGAGGGCACTTGGTGTCAATTGCCGGCTGGAAAGATATTGCAAATCAAATGCAATATTTCATAGACAACTGGGAACACTTCTATGGAAGGAATGAAATGTATGCTCGTGATGGGGTGCATCTATCGAGAGCTGGGGTTGTTGCTGTTGCGAACTCGTTGGAAGAAGTGGTTAGAGGTGTTTGTTTGGGTTTAAACTGTTAGTAGATAGAGGTATGGGAATTGATTTGGAGGAAGGAGGTAATAAAAGTATGTGTTTGCGGGAGAAAGGAATTGGCAAAATGATCAGGGAAAGAGAAAGGGCCTCAAAAAAACAATTCACTTAGGGTATATTACAAACAGTAGAAGTCTAAGAAATAAAATTAACGAATTAAATGCTCTTGTCTGCACAGAAAAATAGATATTATTGCACTTACCGAAACGTGGATGAATGTAGATAATAGAGAACTATTAGCTGAATATCAAATAAATGGATTTAAAACTATTTCACACAGATAGATATATTAGACGAGGAGGTGGAGTAGCCATATACGTTAGGGACAATTTGAAATGTAGTCTCAAAGAGGGAATCAAAACTGAGCCACACACAGAAACCATTTGGATAGAATTAAACGAAAAAGCAAATAATATTACAATAGGAGTTATATATAGGCCACCAAATTTAGACAGAATGGAAGCAAACATCTATGGAATGAAAATCTAGGGCAACTAGATCTAACAGTATTTATGTCATGGGTGACTTTAATTTAGTGGAATAAACTGGTTGAACAAAACAGGGAATAGTGAAGCAGAAGATTTTCTAGAATTAATTGACGATTGCTTTCTTACGCAACACATTAAGGAACCAACACGGGAAAACAAATTTTAGATTAGTGTTAACTAACAGGGAAACACAAATTAATGACATCGAATAGGGAGTGAGCTAGGGAACAGTGATCACAAAGAAATCAGATTTAGCATAGAATGGAATAGACCTGTAGGAGAAAATTCTGTTAAAGTGCCAGATTTCGAAAAGCTGATTTTAATAGCTAAGAATTTTTTGGGTCAAATTGATTGGAAAGTCTTGGGTATGGGTGTAGGCCGGTCTTGGAGCGAGACATGAACCCAGCGATAGGTGATGTAAATGGGGATGTCGATGTGGATTCAATTATAAACTTATTTAAGAATATTCTAAACAAAGCACAGGAAGTAGTATACCACACAATTGAATAGATCGATTACTAATGACCCAAAGTGGATAACAAAGAATTTGAAGAACCTTATAGGTAAAAGAGAGCTTGGTACAAAAGGATTAAAAATGGGGAGTCACTTTAGAACAGGAATTCGTACAACTGGTTAAAATGGTAAAAAAGAGATAAGGAAAGCAAAGAAATATGAAGTTCGTATAGCAGGGCAAGCAAAGACAAATCCTAAAGGGTTTTTTCAGTTATATCGAACTAAGAGATAGGGAAAGGATAGGTCCATTAAAACTGAGACAGGTCAAATAACAGATAGTGATGAAGAGATGAGTAGTATTTTTAACAAATATTTTGTATCTGTATTTACTAAAGAGGAACTTAACAATATGCCTTCAGCCGAACAAGTCTATGGTGGGGGGACGAGGACAGGTTGACGAGGTTTAGCAGTTACCAGGGAGGATGTTCTTAAACAAATAGAAAAACTCAAACCAACAAATCCCCAGGGCCGGATGAAGTGTTTGCCAGGGTGCTGAAAGAATGCAAAGAGGAGCTTTGTGACCCACTGTCAATCATATTTAATAATCAATATCAGGCAGAGTGCCAGAGTTTTGGAAAGTTGCTAATGTGATACCAGTTTTTAAGAAAGGAGATAGATCACTTGCGTCTAACTATCGACCAATTAGCTAACGTCTATTGTGGGAAAGTTACTCGAATCTATAATAGCAAATAAAATTCGTCTTCATCTGAAAAACATAAATTAATAATTGAGTCGCAACATGGTTTTATAAATGGCCGTTCATGTTTAACAAATTTGTTATCTTTTTATTCTAGATAGTTGAGGCAGTTGATAGTGGTAAGGATTGTGATGTTGTGTACCTTGACTTTAGCAAAGCTTTTGATACAGTGCCACATGAAGACTGATTAAAAAGATAGAGGCTCAGGGATTGGGGGTGCTATATTAAGCTGGATTAGGGCATGGCTATACCAAAGGAAACAGAGAGTTAGTATAAATGGAGTCAAGTCAGAGTGGAAAATGTTGTAAGTGGAGTGCCTCAAGGCTCTGTCTTGGGACCTCTGTTGTTTATAATATATATAAATGATTTAGATTCAGGTTTGAGTAGCAACATTTGCAAATTTGCCGATTGAGCGCGATGATAACGAAAATCGGTAGGGGAAATTAAATTCGGAGGAGAATCCTATCACTTAATGTTGATCTAGATAGGGTTTGAATGGTCAAAGGATGGCTAGATGCATGTTAATGCTGATAAATGTAAAGTTCTAGAAGCTAAGTGGTAATTGATGATAGAGTGTACGAAGATACGAGCTAGCTATAGTCGTTAATAGCTTCGCAATATCGCGATTGGCGAAAGAGGATCTGGTGAAGTTTAATATGCAAGAATTTAAAAACAATAAGGATGCAATGCATAAATTTTC